>JAQJVL010004332.1:0-46691 GCA_035578905.1 Stictocephala bisonia | reverse complement strand
TTGAACATATAGTTAACTCAACAATTTAAAACAAAGTATTCATCGAGATAATCTTTCCTTAAGTTGTAGCTTTTACGACTAAATGTAGAAAAAATAATTAATATATACTTGATTACACCCTTTAATGGTACAGTATCATACATATGTCATTTTGACAGTAAAATAACAGGGAATAAAAGCAAATATTGTGATAATCCTTTTTATTGCGCGTAGAAATAAAGTTAGTAAGTATATTTAAGTAATTAATTTACAGAAAATATTTTACAATAAAGGTATTAGGCGATTATATTAAGATCTATAACGATTTTTCGTTTTATAAATAAATTATAAATTATTTATATGAATACATTTTACATAATACTAAATAACCAAATATGTGGAAAAAGGTAGGCCTACATAAGTTATATCATTGATTATACTATATAAATGTATGTTATATTTTATAGTTATGTTGTAGTATATGTTATATACTATATCTATATATAGTAAATCAATGGTTATATTGTGTGTTTCTTATAGTTATTAATTAGTGAATAACTTTACATTAGTTATATGTTGAAAGTTAATCGTACTTACACTAACACTGTTCCTGTTCGTATAAAAAAGTCAACAACTCTTTACTTTTTATACTCATTTATTTATTAGTCATTAAAACACTAAGTAATTGTAAATAAAAGGGCGAATATGAAGGCGAATGATTGTCATGAGTGTAGATAAACCAGTGCACCCCAGTAGCTAAGGCAAATAAGGGACCTGCAACTTTACGTGGAATCCGAACCACGTAGTATCTTTCTGATTTTTAACAAATTGACAAGTCGGATACTCAACACTCCGGAATTCTCTAGTAGTGCCCATTTTTATGGAACGGGTTCGATCGAAAATTGTTTGAAATTTTTGTATATAAAATTGTTAGTATGCATGTAGGTACTAAATGTGTTAGGGGAAAAATTCTATAAAAAAAATATCTTCATGGATGTTTTCGGCTGCCCAAAGTGATTAATGTGGTCTTTTTGGTTTAATGAACAAACCGTTGTGATATATTTTATTAACATTTTGAGAATATAGTGGCTAAAGGTACTAACCAACCTTAATAATTGTACAAATTTATACCCAAAACTTGAACAAATATCATTTATAGAAAAATAATTATTGAAAACACTTTCTATAAAAAATATGTTTTGAGTAAAAATTTGTACAATTATCTTTGGCTAGAAAAGTAGATTAATAATATATATATTAAATTAATTGCTATTGTTTGCTATAATGTGAGAGCTATGTCCATCTGTCGGATTTGCGGAGCGGGGCAGTCGGGGGCTATGAAGGGGAGAGAGGATGGAAATGCATTGCTTGTTCGTTAGTGAGTCAGGATCTTTACTAATCTTAGCGGCAGTTGCGATAAAATCTAGAACTAAATTTCTTAGAGCGCTAAACTGGGACCTCGGACGGACACCCTTAAGAGGACCTAGCATAGAACCTATCAATACAAACGCCACAACACGTTGTCCTCAAGTAGCTGGGTTACAGCACTACGCCACTATTGCCGACTTTATAATACATCAAACGTATAATTTTAACAAATATTATTTTTCTTTTGAAAATTTGTTACAATTAAATTATTCAATAACTAGAGTATTTGATAATGATACCGCTTGATCATATTGTTAATATAAAATATTTACATTATACTTTTGAACGTGTTCTGATTGAAGAATGAAATGTACTAAATCATATGGCTTGATTTCAATTTAATTGGAAACCAACAATATCCCTAAGTTATACGTAACAATGTCTTTTAAACTTTGCAAGACAATAATCTCGAGCCAAGAGATTCCTGGCGTGTTCTACAATCCGAGGCTTGTACCAACCTCTCGGTTATCTGCATGGAATACATTACTTATTGTTACAGAAACTTCCTTCCAGCAATCCTGTCTTGAATAATAAAATTGTCGGGTTTTGAGAAGTAATACATTTAGTTCGTGTTACAGTACCACCATTCGATAGAACTGGCAGATGAAATGAAAAACTTCTTCTTTTTAAAAAGCGAAGTTAGGACTAAACGCTCTCTCTATCAGCTAACTTAGTTAAAAATTAATTAAATTTTAACTTAACAATATTTAACCATAACTTTTAACACAGTACAAAATGTATTTACAGTACAGAACGTTGAACTATGAATGAAATAAACTTACCGCAAAGAAACCTAAAAATATCTGCACCACATCATAGTAATGATATAATAGTAATAATTCAAAACTTAATATTCTTAGGTAAGTATACCAAAGAATATTAATGCGCACAAAACAATTAGAGTTCTATAAAAACACACAATCACATATCACTCTTACATACCACTACAACCCATGACCGCCGATGGCACCCACCCGCCCAGTCTACATATCCTTTAGCAGATGACATATGATGATCTATAAAGACATTTTCGTTCTTTTTGCTTACATAAATAGTTGATTGTGTAAAATACAACTTGTCATTAAAACATGCCCTATAATAATTTAATTATATTATGGCATAGTAAAAATATTGGGGTAGGAATAAGTGTAAGATTCTAACCTTTATTAGCTACCCGGGTGGATGGGTGGGGGGGTACCCGAATCTTCTCAGGGAGTTTACGTAAGATCACTTAGTGTAGGAATAAAATAAAGAAGCTTTAAGGTAAAACATGTTTATTGAAAACTTATTCTAGTTGTTAACAATACTTTTTAATAACAAACTCTGTGTTGAAAAAACTGTTTTCTTGTTTGTTTTTCATGTTTATGCAAATATAGTTGTATTATAGGTTTTTTTTCTTTTAGATGGGAACTCAAGGTGAATATTACTGATAAATCTTTTCAGTCTAGGCCGGATTCGAACCAGCGCTATCTCTAACCCAAGCTCAAAGTCCTGACGCCTTAGACCACTCGGCCAGGCTGGATATGACCCATTCATTTCACTTCACAATTTAAAAGTTTTCATTTGATATCTGGGGCTCAATATACAATAAAGAAATGTATTGAATTTCTTATTCAAGAAATTTCTTACTACGTATGGTTGACCGTGAGAGGAGTCTCTTAAATTAACGTCACAATTTGAGATTGTTCGACAAAAGAGGCCTCGGCTGTTCCATAATGTTATCGAACATTCCTCAACGTTCAAGAAAGGAATGTTCTGTGGCTGACTAATATCTGGAACGTTCCGAAATATCTGAATGTTCTAGAATGTTCTACGAATGTCTAAGAGGCCGAAATGTCTGGCCCTTATAATTCAAATAAAGATCTTCAGATACAAACGGAGACTTTATGGGGGCTAGAGGGGTGCCACACTATATAACTTCCTTGGTCGTACCGGCCTTTGCAATTAAGTTTTAGCGGCTAGCACATTTTACAATTACTTTTATAATATATATATTGATTAACATAACATTGTATAAACATTTACAGTTCAACATAAGCATGTAGTTTAATCCAATCTAGGAGTTCTCATAACAAGAGTTATTTCTTGGTGTGCTAATATACTTCAATAATTTACCTTTACAAAAATCAAACGTTCGTATGTTTGTGTACTCAAAACTTAAAAAGTAATGAATGGACTCAATTGAAATTTTCACAGAATATCGGAATTATTTACAAAAGTTTTTTTTAATATATTTAGTTCCTGAAATTATAATCGGGAACAAGTTATTTCAAGCATTTTCCGACCTGACTAAATTTTGCAAATGAAAATAAATGTCAGTGCTGAAAAAATGCTACTTTGACCAGCTGATTTATGTGCATATTATATCCTGTATGTTTTTTACTGTGAGCAGATGATTTTTTTTATCAATAAAAACAGCTGTACGTTTCTCTATGTAAGATAAAATCAAGTAAACAGTCAATCGTTGATTTTCTAACAACTGGAGTAAAAAATAACGAATAATTGGTAATATCAGAGTAAGCCAAAACAAAGCGTAAATGGGTTTATATAGTTGTTAACAATTTAAATAAAGTAATAATACTGAACTAATTTGTAAAAAATACAATTTTCAATGCCTTTTGATCCCTCACAAAAAAATAATTCATAACTTTCAGGTTTTTTTTAAATTTTGTTCACATTTAACATAGATATATTTATTTATGTTTAACTATAGTCAGTACCACGTCCAAGACTGCCTTGCAGATTTTTATTGGGATTGTTTTTAACAGACGCTAAAGAACTGTACGCGAAATTATTTCACTTACATCCGGTCGAACCTTACAATTATACAATGTTTTCCAATATCAGGTTGGATATAAACTTTATCTTTTAAATGGTCGACAAGTTCTAAGAATCTAACAAAAGCATAATAGTAACAAAGCAATAAATTATTATACCATACTTTGGAAATGTGTGTTGATTTTCAAAATGAAAAGATAATAAATAAAATATTTAACGATACAAGCAATTTTTACCTTTTGTGATATAATGGACCGGAAACCAGCTAAGTGCCCAAACATGTCATACCTGAAACAAATAATGTCTTCATTAACTGAGTAATTGACAGCTGGTAATAATAAAGTAAATGTGATATTATTAAATCAGATGTTTACAATGTCTTTATTGTTGTACTAGTCAGCTGATTTCAGACAACCACAAATTACTTCTTTACTATCAGCTGATACTTGTACTAAAGAATTACATGTGTCTTCTTTAGTACATGTAAATGCATTGTACTGGCATATTACATTTTACATATCCTATTTTGAAAATCATTATATCATTGGATTTGCAATTAAGTTGTCTAAAAATATATTATTCTGTACAATTTTTAATATAATTATTAGTTTAAGAGTTATTTAGGATTTTTTATTTTAAATGGCCGCCATTTTGATACAGGAAAACCAATTACTTTTCCCCAAACGTATGTTTTTGTTATAAAGGGCCATGTAAAATTACAGATTAATACAATTTTTAGTTTTGATATATAATTTTAAAAGTGAAAAAAACAAAATTGTGGCTGAAAGAATAACCAAGGTATTTTGGCCACTTTAAATATGATATTTGTGATTCCAAGTTAACTAGTAATAACAACGAAGTAAAAACAATAAAAATGTTTTTTGTATTTTTCCTGCCTCAATGGAAGGTACATTAACTAATTTTTACTATAAATTTGGATAATAATAGACTCACCGAAACCGATTGCCACCACCTTAACTGTTTTACGTCAGGTGTTTTAACTAGTTTTAAGCCTATCAAGTTTCCATGGTTGAACTCATAAATTGCTCAATGCTTACAGGGATATGTTGGGTTACAGCCCCCCCCCCCCCACGCACAATAACCAGATGTTTTCAGGTCATATATTACCGCGCCAACGTTCATTGACGGGTCTTTAATAGTTAAAGAAACCTCTTTATCTGGAACATACAAAGATAATTAAATGCCAACCCATAGTGTCTGCAGGCAGAAAAATAACAAAATTATAGTTCTTTGGGGGGGGGGGTTCCTAATTGAATTGACTAGTCACTAGAATCCTACATACAAGATTTCATAGTTATATCTTAATAATGCAGAGTGAGCCGACATTTTTTGTAAGCTGATTAACTAGCAATCTTTCTAAATCATTAGTTAATTTATTACTCATACAAAAGGCTTGTATCCGAATATTTACTGCGACTGCAGTAAATGTTTTAATCACATGTAAATGACTAAATCACAATCTCCTACTGTCTTAAGCATTATTAAAAATAAAAAATGTATTCATAGATTTTCACATAGTTATATTTATTTAATAACTAATAGTAGATTTCATGGTTTATAACTTAACAGTTTTCAGCTATAATTTAAGGTGATATTATATACTTAAATTTAATTACTGATTGAAATATATGTACATAACCATCTCATTTTAATATTTTGTTAGTAAATAAATTGTAAACTTAAAAGCAAAACTTAATAAAACATAATTTACCACTGCATGTATTTGATGTTGCGTTTTGCCACGTAGGTTTTTTATTTATAACTAGAATCTACATTTTCCGGTGACAACAGCGTCAAGGTACTATCTACAATATTTACAAGATCACCAGACGTTTCGCCCATACTGTGATGTGCCATCGTCAGTGGTTTCTCTGAGCCTGAGATCGGCGAATAACCTTCCAGGTTTTATAACAGGTGGTGGGGTGGGGACTGGTTTGAAAGGTATGCTGATGAGGGGGGTGGAGGCACGACCCACGTTACCTACTGTTTTTGGCTGAAGAAAATCAATATCCCCTTCTGTTTTGACATTTCGAGTTATAAGAAAAACAATAGTTTAATCCATCATCAGTTCTTTCTGTTTACTTTTCTTAGAACGAGACTGATCTCACAATAACAAGGTAAGCCGTACTGTTGTATCACGTAACGTTTTATTAATAAAAACATGGGATTGGGGTGGTCACCACACTCGGGTAAATGGCAGTCGGTCTGGCAACTGACCGGCATTACCCCATCAGTACCCATAGTTTATATTCTATGTTTCACATGCCAAGAAAATACATAAGGAAAACAGGCAAGGCTAAATGGACTACAGAAAAGTTAAAGAAAGCAAAATCAGCCAATATTGGAGGTGAATCGATTAAAAAAGGAGCATAACAAAAGCAACATTCTGAGATCTTCACTTCAGCACCAATGAAAATAAGAACCAAAAAACTAAGCGAATCAAGAAAGAATTCAGTGAAGAAAATGAAAAAAACGGAAACGAGTAAAGATATTTGTTTCTATTGCGAGGACACCGGAAAATATAAAAAAATGTGGAATCGGTGCACTTCTTGTGCATTGTGGGCACATGAAGAATGTTCTGGATGGGACACTCCTGAGGTGACGTATGCTCACGAAATCAAAATTAACTTAAGCTCCTAAAAGGTCATAAATTTATGTTAACATATTGGTAGTGCCCTTAAATTTGTAAGCCATTTTTTACCATGGTAAGATGTTTTTTAAAATTATGAACTTCATATTATGTCCATAATTTCAATAATTGCTCCTATGTAATTTCTTTAATTTGAAATTATTTAATAAAATTAAAATAAATATTTCACTTTAACGAGTTTATGGCCTTGAACCTACTCATATTTATTTATTTACAACCATTTAGTGGTGCACGCCGTTACCGACCACCATTACCCCAGGATCAGCTGATTTTGAAGTATTTTTCATAATACCAACAGGTAAGCTTAATTAAGACTCAATTAAAGTCTGAAATAGATCAAATATACTATGTGTAAGTGATTTCATATGATTGCGTTTCAAATTGAAAAAAAAAAGATAAGTTTAATCCTCATTTTCTCTTAGGTGACCGCCATTACCCCCGTCTCCCCTACGTGGAATCCGAACCGAGTAGTGTTGGTCTGATTTTCAGCTTACTGAGATCTGGAATTCAGTTCTTTTCTCTTCACAACTGTTTAATGCGTAAATTGAATGATAAATATAATGAAGTACCCTTTTATTCATTTTTATTAAAATATATGACCGGTTTCGGCTCTTAGGCCATCTTCAGATAGTAAATAATATTATTTACTATCTGTACTTCATTATATTTATCATTCAATTTATTAAAATAGTAGCCCTAACGTGAACTAGTTTATATATGTTTAATGCGTACCTGAAACATACCTAAACAGAAATTTCTGTGAAATTACTACAAATACTGAAACAATTTCCCAGCTAAGCTAATTATTTTCTTATTTCTCCACCTTATTTGAACATAAACTCTAGTCGAAGAAAAGAATATTGTCATGTTTACTTAATGGCTGAAGGTGTCCCATTTGTTTGAACGAAGGCCTCCCGAGGGTGCACCCCTGTACCCGCGTAACTGAAAGAATAACACAACACACTTCCTGACATTTTCTTCGGGGCATGTTTTTTATTTTATGTCTAAAAACTATTACAATGGCATTTGAATTTGTATTTTTACAAAATATTGAAATTAAAACAAAATAAAATTAATCGATGTAATCAGTAAACGTAAGAACCAGCATTTTATTGCTTTTTCAATCTCTCTATTCGTCATAAATAATTGATAAATTCATAAAAAAATATTACGATTGGTCAGTTATAAAATAGTATATATTTTGGTGAGACATAAATTACGATAAATTAGAGAATGTGACCAATAGGAAAAATCACGTAATATATATCACATTACAGAAACTGTTTAACTCAAACGAACTGTTAGCATGTGTAAATGACTTAATTTATTCCAAAATAAACAACATATTGTTTTCAACAGACACACCACAGATTCGGTTATTAAAACTTATTAAAAGGACAGTTTATCGGTGCTGTTGTATTCAAGTATTTAATTGTTAAATCAAAATCATATTCTCTAAATGTAACCAAAACAAAGTGTCTACCAATTTATTTACGTAATGATCCTGGTCCGAGGGTGCTGAAGATGCATTCCTGTGTGGATATACACTCTCAAGAGTGTAGTTGTGATTGCATTGAACGCGTGGATCAATTTAAGTATTTAGGAGTAGTTTTTTATCATAAGATATGTTGGGTTCTTCACGTTCAGTGTATCAAGATAAGGATTAGAAAATTAATTGACGCGTTTGCACAGTTTGGTCGTCAGGTGATGGATGAGTGTTGATCGCTGCAGGTCAGTCTACCTAGCGTACGTGCAGTCGGTGCTGGAATATGGTATTTTGGCTTGGAGGGGGGGCTCCTCCTCGACTTGGCGGCCTCTTGATGTCTCTCAAAAGAGAGCGAAAATAAAAACAATATTTAAAAAAAAACTCCTAAGATATCCAACCATTTTACTTTTTGAAGAGTTTCCCGTTCTTAGTATAAGACATTTTTACATAGAATATAATTATCTTTTATTCAAAACAATAGTTTAATATTTAATGAGATTCAGCACAGTTACTCAATTAGAAATAGAATTTATTTCAATTTTGTAATTCCTAGATTAAATAATTCCATTCAAATAACAAATTCTTATCATTTAGCTCATTGGCTCTACCGTTACATCCCACATTAAATTTCTTATTTGGAGGGTTCCAGTGTGATTAAGAGAGTGGAACAAATGGGTCATGAGGCTGCTGAGATGCGCATTCAATCGCTATAAGCATAAAGGTATGCAGACGTCCTCATGTTAATAATGCCTTTTCACTATTAATTTCACTATATTTTCCTTTAAATCATGTTTAATAATTTAATGTGTTTTCATCATTTCAAAGTACTATATATTTGTTATGATGTTGAATTGTTCTTATAGTTAGCTTATATTGTAGCCATAGATAATTTTAAAAAATACAGAAAATTATTATTTCATGTTGTTTATAATATGTTTGTTAACTGTGCTTACTCTCGACGACTCCTCCCCACAAACAGATAACTAGTCTAAGTGGGGATAATATTCATAATGAAAAAATGTTTGAAGCCTTTGTAACATTTTTTGTGTGACTAAACGATTATTTAATTTGAATATTCTGAAATCTCCTGTGTTTAAGACTAGTCGATCCTTGTAGAATTGGTAAAATTCAAGGAATTTTGTAAAGAAAATATGTGATGTAATATGAAGATCAGATATAAATTTCCATATGTTAATATATTTTATTTATTTTGTTGGCTTATACAGTTGTAAAGAGCATCAAATAATTATAAATATCACAAATAATAGAAGAGGGTCTTTTAATTGAGTGTAAAAATAGTGTATAATGCAGATTTCTCTACTGGCCGCGTGTATAAAACTATCGCCAATATTACATAGTTTGTATGAACATGTCTAACGATGTGGTTCTTATTTAGTATTTACATTTGTATACTTTAGCCTTAATTTTAAAAAATATATAAAAGAGTTGATTTAATATTATTGCAAGAGGAGAACCATTTTACATACATATTTTATCGATATTAAAGGTGTACAAAAAAGCATTCGCTACGTCATGTAGTACAAAAGGCACTTGTGAGCAGGATTTTTCTTAAGGCTGTAAATCCCAGAGAAGTGTGTGGGGGGGAGGGAGTGCACAATGCAGCTGAGAGAAGTCTATAACTCTTCATGAGATCTGAATGTCCATATAATATACGTTTGACACGTTATATGTCACATTACGTAACATTAACGACAGTGATTATAAAGTAGCAAGTGAATAAACCTTCAAATATGTGTAAGTAAAGCAATATTCATGTTTAAAATATTTTTACTGTAATTTTGTTATCAGATATTATTTCAATGTATAACAGCGTAAATATAGAATTTTTACAAAATTCCCCATGAAACATTGATCAATGTCAACAGGAATTGACAAGAGTCCGCCATATTGGATTTTATTCTCCATAACGCCAATGTTTGTTTCAAAAAAGATTAGAGGTTTATTTTTAAACGTAAAATGTTATATTTTCTTGGCATTTTTTAAAAGAGTGTACATTGTATAGGCCCCCTGAAATCATATTTTAATATATCAGAGGGTACTGGTTACATTTACTTACACTATAAAACGTGTTAACACTTGAAATACATTTGAAAAAATATAAGCGAAAAGCATGAAACGTTTTCAAGTGAATTCATTCATTCATCATTTTCTTTGTTATTCGCCGATCGTAGAGATATGGGCGAATATGAGGGGTGAATGAGTGTGATGAATGTAGATGAACGAGTGTAGTCATTGTTACTATCGGAATTCGACTGTTCCTCATAAAGAGCTATTTATTAATAGACCAATATCTAGGGTAACTATGGGACCTACATCTTTACCTGGAATCCGAACCACGTAGTGTTGATCTGATTTTCAGCTAACTGACAAGCCTGACACTCAGTTCTCTTCCCTACACAATATCTGAACCTTGACTACCATCCAACATGGACATCCCAGACATCTCTAGTAGTGTCAACGGCGGTGGTAACCATTGAACGGGCGGCGTGTTGGTACTAAAAACTGTAAGACGACCTAGCATAATGTTCAACTACAAAACATGGGTGTCAACTGATAACTGGCGCTGCCTGGTGGTGAAGGAAGTGCTGAAGGAGAGTCATCTACCACGACTGTTCAAATCACACAACGGTTTAGGAACGGACGGACAGACGACAACCGTTCGTTTAGTAGTCAACGGAGTTACACGTAGTTAAATAGTTTTTTAATTAGCATAATACATGTTAGTACATATACAGTACAATTAAACGTCACACAACACAAATTTATTACAATATGAGCATAAAATGCACAAATATATTGCAATACAAGTACAAAATGCACGAATATTAAGGTGACCGATTTTGGTGAACCACGCTCACCTTCCTCAGACCAGAGGGATTGCCAAAATTCGAGACGAAAAACGAACAACACTTAAAAAAGAAAAGTCCGTTAAAGAACAAAAGAAGTATGTATCCCTTCATTACAATGAACCATTTACACAAGGAGTTCGTAATAGATTTGAGAAATTCAATTAATCAGTAGCTTTTAAGACTTGTAATACTATGTCAAACATTTTACACCCGAATATTGAAAGTGAAGATAAATTCAATAATTCAGGATTATAGGATTAACTGTAATGATTGTAATATGTTTTACATAGGTCAGACTATAAATTTTAGCAAGATATAAAAACCATGTCTCTGCTTTATAAATAAGAAACCTGAAAGATCTAATATAGCTAAACACCTTCTGAATTGTAGCCACAGTTTGAATAAAATATATGAAAATGTAGATATTCTAAGAGTTTGCAGGAAGGGTCGTGTTATGAATGCTTGGGAAGAGTTATTTATTTTTAAAGAAAAATGTAAGGATCGTGATAAATTAATGAATGAACAGGTTAATTTTGATTCCGAGGTAGTTTTTAATAATGTGTTTTCAGCGAATAAAAGAAGATAAGTAACAGCTAATTATAATTAATTAACCAATAATATCACAGCAGCCGCCATTTGACGATTCCAGCCAACGGGGTCACGTGATAATAGGCCTATAAATTGAGTTGTTGAACACTATTTTCCATTCTTTTGTGAATCCCTCTGAGTAGTACCGAAAGGGGGTACCTACGCCAATCGATAAAAGTGATTTATGACTTCCGGTCACGTGACGTGTCAAAGATGGCCTGAGTCATGTCATCTTTAGCTGATGACGTCACGAGCCCTTTAAAAATTAAAGGGACCGGTTGAGGAAAGTGGGTCAAGGTCAAATGAACCAAATTTTAAAAAAAATAGCTCGTTTTCCCTAGACATTAGGACTTTGTGCTTCTATCACCCATTATTATTATTATTATTATTATTATTATTAATATACTGTTTCTTCGTCTTTGTAGGTGATAGTTTAAATTTCAAGAGACATGATTACTCTTTCATTCGACGTAGAAGTAAACTGAGCCTATGTCTGTTCTTCAGGTGTCGATAGTTCTCCTTTTTGGCGGTGCGTATTCCAAAGCCATCCGAGAATCATTGGCAGAGTCCTTGTTATCATAATTCGTTGCAAAGACGTCCAAAGCCACAGTGTAACCAGTCGATAATAGATCCTCCAATTCCTTCGTAAAAACATGGAGATCTTGTAAAGTCGATAAATGAACAGTGTTATAAGTAACTTCTTTAACTTTAAGAGACATGACCAACAACAAGTAACAGAATCTACCTATTAATCCAGCAAAGATGACAGAAACGCCTCAACGTCAGAAGATGTAGTGCTGTTCACCTCCTGTACCTGAACTGGGTTTTCAACATTAGTTTCTAATGCAGTGTCAACTGTATATGTAAAAGGTGTTGTTGTAGAAACCGTATCAATTTGGATAGGAGAATCCATGTGTATTGCTCACCATCCAAGGGTAGACTGAGCTAGGGGGCATGCTAGGTACCCGGATCCCTCCCCCGCCACTCAATACCCCCACCACCAACCCACCGACGCAGGTGTGAGCGCAGCTGCAGCCATTAGTTTGCAGCCATGTATAATGTGTGTGAAAGGCGGCTGTCCACCAAAAAAAATCTCAACCTAACATGTCCAAGACAATGAATTGTACCCTACCTCTCCCACATTTTCCGGGAACTACCCCCACACCAAATTTGATCAAAATCCGTTCATAAATAGATGAGTTATAAGCACAAACAGTTAAGGGTAGTTTCAACCCCCCTACCCCTATAGTACATTAGAGCAAGGCAAGTACTACCCCCACACCAAATTTGATCAAAATCCGTTCATAAATAGATGAGTTATAAGCACAAACAGGTAAGGGTAGCTACCCTGAAAAGAATAAAAAATGTCAAAATTCGTATTTTTACGTCTACTACAAGTCCTTATATCCAAAAATACAAATATCCTATTTTGAAAATAAACTTTTTTGTTAGGGGTAGTTTCAACCCCCTACCCCTATAGTACATTAGAACAAGGCAAGTACTACCCCCATACCAAATCCGATCAAAATCGGTTCATAAATAGCTTAGTTATAAGGAAAAAAGTGAGAACGACTACATTCAATGTAGTTATTATACTCTGTGTATCCTCATAATAATACAATATAAACCTAGTACACTCATAAACCATTCACAGTACATTTAGTGTAAAGGATTTGATAGCTAAAAATGTACCCATTTAGTTACCAAATAGTACTCTATGAAGATTTCTAAGAAAAATAATTATTAGCATGTTGGTAAAACTTTTAGCGGGCAAAAATTTGTAGTAGTAATAAACTATTAGACATGTTGTAGACACAAGTAAAATAAAATCATAAAAAATATAAGTTTTGTAGAAAAAATCAAATGTACTATTACAATACATAATAAGTTTGGTTTAAAATAACTTGTAATAATGTTTTTCGTGATGGAAAAATAATGTTCTAATCGCACGAACAATCTTTGTAAAATCTTCGAAATTGTTATTTAATTTGTTTCTACTGTGACATGTCGAACGCCTTGATCTAGGGTTAATGGAAGCTATAAACAAACCATCTGTCTCTCTGTATAAGGAGCGTGCTCGTTAGAATAAATTACCTCACCTAGATTCCCTATATGGCGAGCGGTTGATTTATGTACGACATCCTTCAGTGAGATTACATCCATTAGGTGTTTTCCTTATACGGTCGCACCGGCGACATCCTTCAGTGAGACTTTCCTTATACGGTGGGTATCATTCGACCGAGAGTCGCGACCCTGTTCACACCATGCGTCCTCCGCTCTGTCGTGCTTTCTGTAGCGTCGCTACTACCTGTCTTTGACGTTTATTGATGTTATTTCGGACAGTGTTCTACGTCCTGTTGTGTTCACTACCTTGTTTTATGATGTGCATTGTCATTGTTTCGGACTGTGCTCTACATCCTATTGTGTTCAGTGTGCTACATTTGGATACTTTTAGTGCCATCTTGATGGACGCTTATGTGAGTTTACTGTAAATATACTTTTTTACTGTTTTGCTGACCCCGACCCACTTACAAGACTTAGAACAGTTCTTGTTGATCACTTCAGTGTTAGTTGTGCACGTATAGTTTAAATTCAATTCTTAAATCGAAGCAATTCTTATATGCTTGACGACCCTGAGCTGTCTGTTTAATTTTAGTAAATAAGAGTTTCTTCTATGTTGTAGTAAATTCGTTATTGTTTTGGTGCAAGCTGATTGGTGGGGATATTCTATAAAAGATCGACTTCACATTCAACCCCCCATCACTTCGCAATGGAAGCCGCAGGTGTTAACACATGGGTTGCTCCTTCTGAGCTGGCTTTGTCAGAAGCTTATCTAGCTATTCTGTCGTATGAATATCGTGGACATAAATTGAACGTAGAAATTGAATTAACTCCTTTGAACAATGTTAATGTCCACCGTCTATTTATTCAATGGACGTCACCTTCAAAATTACACATTTACAAACTCATTGCTAGATCGAAAAATGAATTTAAAGTAAAAGCTATTAAAGTCAAACTCGTGTAACCCTGTGGTTTCTAGCGAGATGAATTCAAACGTAAAATAGCAGGGAACTAAAATTCCCTGTTATTTTACACACACTATATCGTGACCTTGACCCAGTTAAAGGACTTAGAGAATTCCGTACTAGGTTTGCTAGTTGTTACGTACTTAATAGAAATATCGCGGTGCATTTTCTTTAGACAGTCTCGTGTCGCTCTCTCTCTCTTTCTCTCTCGACACATCTGATCGTATTTATATAGTTGCATTAAACTTAGAGTTTCTCTCATCTATTAATTTATCTTTTTGTTAACCGCGACCTACATAATGGACTTAGCGAATTCAGCGTTAGAAAAGTGATATAGAAACTTCTTGGTTGCATAACCCCCACCACCACAACTTCCCCCACTACTCGTTAGGCTCCCCCACTACTCGTTGGGTGAGAGACCTCGCCACCATCATCCTGGCAGTCTCTATCGAGCAGCCTAGCTAGCTGGTTGATTGAGCAGCCGTTAGTAGAATCTTTTGTAAAGAATAGGTACCATTCTTTATGAAACATTCTCTGTAGTAATAGTTGTAGCGTGGTAGTTCTGTCGCATGACAGTTTTGCATGGTAGTTTTGCATGATAGTTGTAGTGCTCGCACCATTCTCTAACAGATGATTCAGTTGATTTCATTTACTAATGATTATATGTATTTTCTTACAGTTTCCTTTAACACCTTCCAATACTCTATCCTGAAAGTGTCAGTTCCGACTCGACATTATCCTATCATTATCACCTCTCTGCCAGTTGATATTACTTTACTAATGATATTTTGTATTTTCTTGCAGACTTTCCAATCACCTTTCAATAACCCATCCTCAAAAGTGTCAGTTCAGGTTATACGGCCGTCTTGGCATTTATTCCTTTGCTTCCGATTGTTTCAGTCACTCCGTCCTTATCCGCTAACAGTGTAAAGGGTAATGGCCATGCAAACCGTACCGTTGTCTCTCTGTCCATGCAAAGCGGTTGACAACACACTTACCTTTGTATACTCCCAAGTCTTTACCGATGATAGAAATAGTTGCGGTGTGGTTCCTTCAAAATTTTGAATTGGCTCATTAATAACTTTTTGTTTTAAATAATTACAAGAGGAAGCTTTGTTACTGCTTTGTGGCCTTTAATAACAAGCTAGCTCTTTAATTATATAGATATATATATATATATATATATATATATATATATATATATATATATATATATATATAGGGCCTTCTTTTCAATAAGTAAAAGAAAGCGCTATTATTAGATTTATAACCTAATAATTGAAGCCGGTTCTTTAATAAAAAAATAACAATAATACCACTCGTGATTGTTTCTGACATTCCTTACCTCCACCGCATCCTAACCTTACAAACTGTGTGTGTAAAGGGTAGTGGCCATGCAAACCGTACCTGTTGTCTCTCTGTCCATGCAAAGCGGTTGACAACACACACGCAGTCACCCGTCTAAGTCATGTAGTCCTGAGTGTCAATTATGACTGAACAATCACTATCCTAAAAAACAGAGCGGGGAATAGATCAGTCTGTGGTTCAATGTGCGAATCACTTACTGCTCTATTCCCCGTTTTGGTAATATGTTTGGATGACCTTGACCTACATTCAGGACTTAGAAAATTTTCGAACACAGAGCGGGGAATAGAGCAGTCTGTAGTTCAAAGTGAGAACCACTTACTGCTCTATTCCCCCGTTTTGGTAATATGTTTGGATGACCTTGACCCACATTCAGAACTTAGGAAAATTTTCTCAACGTGACTTTACTTCTACTAGTAACACCCAGTACTCCTCGCCTCCTACCACTGTACCCATCCCTACCACTGCCACCGGGTCTATATAAGGCGGATTCGCAAGACCCTTCCTCACTCTGTTATCCGGCTTCACTGTCTGTTTAACGATTTCAACCATGGCTGCAAGGAAATATTTAAATTTGAAAAACTGTCTAACTTCATCTTCATCTCCTTCTTCTTCTTCTAATGTTGCATCAACTATTCTCTTACAAACTTTGACGATGGGGATGATTTCTGCACCACCACCACCGCCTTCACACTCTATGACTTCTGCTTCACCACCTTTCTACTCTGAACAACATTGTCACTCTGGGCGAGCTGTTGATGCGAGAACTTCTCCTCCTGCTTCACCTGAGAAGAATTCACCAAAGTCACTATCACCTTCATCGTTGGGCATGATATCTGCGCCACCACCACCTTCACACTCTATGAATTCTGCGTCACCACCTTCATACTCTAAGCGAGATGAAGATGTACAAAAATCAATTGTCGATGATGCGAGAACTTCTCCTCCTGCTTCACCTGCATCATCGTCATCATCATCATCATCATCATCATCATCATCATCATCGTCATCATCTTCACTATTCGTCACGAAACCTATTTCTCCTATTATTTCACCTCTTTCACCACCTACCCCCTTAAGAAACCAACCTTTGTCTGAAAAATGCAAGAAAATCCTGTCCATTCGTAAGAAATGTTTCCTACCTCCAAAATCCTGTTCTTATTTGTTTAAAAAAGGCGTAAGAAAAGGTGAGCAATGTATTAGACCGTCTATTTTGAATGAGGTACTTTGCAGTCTTCACCTAAAAACAAAAGAGAAGTCTAATACATCTCATTGCGCGAAGCAAACAGCAGAAACCTTGTACAAAACTCGCATTAATAGGCTTCGTCGATTCAAAAAATATTTCTTTGTCAAGTCGTTTGATCATACTATTGTAATCGTAAGATGTGAAGACAGCAAGTACATGTTAAGATTACCCAAAGGTATGATGAACCCTAAGTCCCCAACCGAGAAGCACTATTTAATCCGAGATAGTAGTGGTACTGCTGTTTGGAAAAAAGATAAAATGTAAAATCATTTAATAGCACTTGATCAAAATTAGTTTATCCTGAATACAGAGCGGGGAATAGATCAGTCTGTGGTTCAATGTGAGAATCACTTACTGCTCTATTCCCCGTTTTGGTAATATGTTTGGATGACCTTGACCTACATTCAGGACTTTGCTAATTTTTCAGTTTGTAAAATGGTGAAAACACTAATTTACTTTAGCGTCTTTGCCCCATATCTCAGTATTTACGTTGAGCAAACTTGCACCTGCATCCTGTTTGACATGCGGGTCGTTATACGGGTTTTTTCTTTGTACTTTTTCTTAACCCCACCACCTTTTCGTCCTGCTATAAAAGGAGGTGTCTCACAGAGTGATGCTCATTGCTGATTGGTTATTCGCTAGAGAGCACATGATGTATCGTTGCAACATTTGTAACGTAACATTTAAAGATGAATGGGTTTTAGTCATTCATCAAGAATTAGTGCACAACCCGACTAACAACGAAGCTTCAATATGTTGTGAAGAACTGGAAGAAGTGGATCGTATGTTAGTACAACACCAAAATGAACAAGAAGAACCCGGAACATCGCACCAAATAGAAAACCCACCAGAAATTATAAGACGCACCGTTATTCAATATGCACCAGGACCAGCACCAGCACCAGCACCGAATGTCAATGTCGCTTTACAAGCTCATGCACTACCTGGAAAAGTTGTAACACATTTCAAAATTGACAATGCTAAATTGAAACTTTCAGAATTTGTAAATAGTGCTAAACCATTAGTTAGTAAAACATTGCAAAATGAAATAAAGAGATTAAATTTTATAAAATTTGGTCTATTGTTAGATGCTTTATTTGTAAATATGCAGGATGAAACATCACCAAGAGGGTTTATGACAAAAAATCGCACCATCATGTTTGCAACAGATATTGATAGTATCGTAGATGATTGTTTTATAGAGTTGTTGTCAAAATTGGAAGAACACGAAGGAAGAGGATCTGGATGGAGCTTGCTAGAAATATCAGGATTAGATGTAAGAGTGCATAAACATGGCTATGGATTGAGAGGAAGCAGTTACATCCCACTACCCAAGTCTATTTCCAATACGAAATCATGTATCAATGTGGAAAATGAAAATGAAGAATGTTTTAAATATGCCATGTTAGCGAAATATGTCGAAGACCATCCTAAAAGACCTAGTCGTAAATATGTAGAAGTGCAACATAAATACAACTTTGTTGGAATGATGTATCCTGTTGGTATTAAGGATATAAAAAAATTTGAAAAGCAAAATCCAACAGCTTCTGTGAACGTTTTTGGTTTGGATTCAGCAAACAAAGTGTACCCCTTAAGCATAACATCAAATAAGAAGAGAGATCATACGGACTTATTGTTAATCAAAAAAGGAAATATTTCGCACTATGTATATATTAAAAATTTTGAAGCACTCATTAGTAAACAATTGTCGCACTCTAAGCGAGGAAAAAGAACAATTTGTAAAAGATGTTTTTGTTATACAAACAAATTATTTAGAATGGGAGGTAGAGAATGGTTATTAGAACATCAGCGGCTATGCAGTGGAAACAGCGAAGTGAGAGTTCAACTGCCACACCCCAGCAAAGCACAAGTAAAATTTGAAAAGATCCAGCACCAGTACCGCATTCCGGTTGTTGTGTATGCGGACTTTGAGGCGTCATTACTACCACTTGAACATGAAGGTGGTGAAGAAGCAAAACAAAGAAAGTACCAGCTGCATAAACCAAACAGCTATTGCATTATGGTCAAGTCCACGCTTCCTGAAGACCATCTGCGGAGATATCAACTATCATCAACACCGAAGATTTACCGTGGCGAAGAAGCATCCAAGTACTTTGTTGACGATCTGTACGACATCGCTGGAAAAGTGGAGACTATGTATGCAAGTGTGAGAGCTATGACACCGATGACACAAGCAGAACAACAACAACATAACTCATCAACAGAGTGTTATTTGTGTGAGAACGTCTTCACAGAGGCTAATGTTAAAGTTCATGATCATGACCATCTGACAGGAGCTTACAGAGGTGCAGCCTGTAACTCTTGCAACTTAAACTTCAAAATTCCTAAATTTATCCCTGTAGTTCTACATAACCTCAGCGGGTATGATTCTCATTTTATCATTCCGGAATTGGGAAGATGTGACGGAGGTATAGACGTTCTGGCTACGACCATGGAGAAATTTATAAGTTTTTCAAAGAAGGTCGGTAGAATTAAGCTTAGATTTATAGATTCATTTAGATTTATGTCCTTTAGCCTTCAGAAGTTGGCAGAAAACCTGAGAAGAGAAGATCTCGTAGAAACTAGTAAAATTGTTCCTGCCAGTAAAATAGAGTTGGTGCTTCGTAAAGGAGTCTTCCCCTACGACTACATAGATGGTCTTCACAGGTTCCATGAAACATCACTTCCTCCCAAAAAAGAATTCAAAAGTAAACTTAACAACTTGCACATTTCAACTACAGACTATGAACATGCGCTTCGAGTGTGGAACGAGATGAATATGAAGACCATAGGAGAATACTCCGACTTTTATGTAAAAGTGGATGTGACTTTACTTTGTGATGTTATGGAGGAATTTCGTAATACTTGTTTTTCCGCATACGGTTTGGATCCTTTTCATTCTTACACCTCTCCTGGTTTGGCTTGGCAGGCTATGTTGAAACAAACAAAATGTAAACTCCAACTACTAACAGATATCGACATGGTACTGATGGTTGAGTCTGGCGTTAGAGGAGGACTAACTCAAAGTGTTACAAGACATGTTAAAGCAAACAACAACTATCTTCCCAATTATGATGAATCGAAACCATCGACATTCTTAGGCTACTTTGACGCCAATAATCTATATGGTTGGGCGATGTCACACCCACTTCCGTATGACAACTTCAAGTGGATTGATCCAGACTCTATAGGAGATATTTCACAAATTCCCAAAAACGGAGACGTTGGATATATCCTCGATTGTGATTATGAATATCCCGATCGCTTGCATGATCTTCACTACGACCTTCCACTATTGGCCAAAACAGAAGTGTCAGAAATCGGAAATCATCCGAAACTGATGATGACTCTAAATGATAAACAACGCTACGTAGCACACTTGTGGGTAGTTCAACAGGCTCTAGAGTTGGGTTTACAAATTAGAAAAGTTCATCGTGTTTTACAGTTTTCCCAATCATGCTGGTTAAAGCCTTACATCAATTCAAATACCAGAAGAAGAGCAGCCGCCACTTCAGAATTTGGAAAAGAGTTTTTCAAATTAATGAACAATGCTATATTTGGGAAGACATTGGAAAACAAAAGGAAACACATAAACATCAAACTCATAACTAACCCCCAAAAACTACAGAAGCTTGTACAACAACCGAACTTTGGATCATCTTCAATAATAAATGAAAACATTGTTGCAGTGTCTATGAAGAAGACTAATGTTAAAATGGACCGTCCGTTGTATGTAGGCATGTCGATTTTAGATATTTCTAAAACGCACATGTACAATTTTCATTATAACAAAATGGTCACCTTTTACGGACGTGAGAACATTGGAATCTGCTACATGGACACAGATGCGTTTGTCTACTGGATCAACACCCGAGACATGTACGAGGATCTCCGCACATTTGTTCACCGTGATGAGTTTGACTTTTCCGACTATCCTAAGACGCACCCCAACTACGACCAGGACAGAAACAAAAAAGTACTTGGCAAATTTAAGGATGAAACGAAAGGAGTTTTACTAGATGAAATTGTATCGCTCAAGCCAAAATTGTATTCAATAAAACTGTATGGAGAAAATGTAACGGAGAAAGTGTTAAAAAAAGCTAAAGGTGTAAAGAATATTTATTTAAAGAAGAAAGTGAACTTTGAACACTACAAAAAATGCCTATTCCAAGATGTTGTATATGCTGCAAAATTCAACTCTATAAGAAGTTTTAATCATCAGTTGTACAGTATAAGCGAAGTTAAAAAAGCACTATCTTCAGACGATGACAAACGATGCATCCTTCCAGACAAAATTCACACATTACCTTTCGGCCATTACTCACTTCGTCCTATCCACGAGTAACTGATTCTCTTCACTACAGATATGATGCATTTAAATATATATATATAATTCTTTTCTTTTAGAATACAGAGCGGGGAATAGATCAGTCTGTGGTTCAAAGTGGGAATCACTTACTGCTCTATTCCCCGCTTTGGTAATATGTTTCGATGACCTTGACCTAAATACAGAACTTTAAAAATTTGTAGTTATAAAAAGATGGAAAATGTGCGGTCAAAGATAGGATCATTTAATAATCTATTCCCCGCTTTGGTAATATGTTTAGATGATTTTAAATACAAGACTTTGAGAATTTGTTGTTATAAAGTGATGAAACATTAATGTACTTTACAGTTTATACTCTTAATTATCCTCCCCTCCACCTCTGCATTATGTTGGAAAAAGGTGTTTTCTATGTTCTTTCTTACCCCCACCATCTTTTTTACCCTGTTATAAAAGGAGGTGAGCATACAGTGCGAGTTGTATTAGTGGTGATATTGGGACAGCAGCAACATCATGGAAGAGGTAAAGAGGAAAATTGTCGATGAACTTCATAAACCTGCAAGAGTTCATTTTCCTAGAAGAAATACCGTTATCAAGGGGGTGAACGATTTGTACCAAGCGGACTTGATTGAAATGAGACCTCATAGTCAAATAAATAAAGGATACCACTATATACTGACAATTATTAATTGTTGTAGAAAAGTTGCTGATGCAATACCTGTACGAGACAAGACGGGTAAGAGTGTAACAGAAGCAATGCGAATAGCCATGAAAAGAGATAAGAATAGAATCAAACATTTACAAACTGATGATGGAAAAGAATACTTTAATAAACAATTTGCGGAATTAATGAAGAAATACAAGATAAACCATTATTCTACCAATTCAGAGAAAAAAGCTGCGATAATCGAGAGATTTAATAGAACTTTAAAAGGAATGATGTACAAAATGTTTTCCAGAAGAGGGTCTTACGTGTGGTACGATGTGTTAGCAGACTTGATAGACGAATATAACAATAAGTATCATCGAACTATCGGCATGCCACCTAGCAGAGTAAACAGAAAGAATATAAAAACCGTTTTAGACAACATACGAAAGAATACAAGACCTAAAATGGAAAAACTAAAACCGAGAAAGTATAATGTAACTGACAAAGTTAGAATCAGTAAGTATAAAGGAGTGTTTACCAAAAAATACCTCCCCAATTGGACGAATGAAGTTTTCACAGTGTACAAAGTACAACCGACTGTACCTGAAACGTATATTTTAAAAGACAACAAAGGTAACTTGTTGCAAGGTGCATTTTACGGGCATGAACTGATGAAATCAACAGTAGGCGATGTTTATCTTGTAGAAAAGGTGTTGCAACGGAAAAAAGACATGGTTAAAGTACGTTGGTTGGGATTTGACAAATCTGAAGATTCTTGGATACCTATAAAAGACATTATCTAATATTAGAACCTTATCATTCCTTCGTTGATAGTTGGACAGAATGGAGATCGTTCAACATACGGATAAATTTAATATTAGCAATATTGATGATTTAACAGTTGACAAGACTACAACACTCAACAGTGGTAAACACGGTAGTTTACTACCAAACACAGTTCGATGCATTGTGAGTGGTCCTTCAAATTGTGGAAAGACTAACATTGTCTTTAATTTAATAACCAATCCGAAAGGGTTACGCTTTAATAACCTGTATATTTTTTCAAAGTCCTTACATCAGCCGAAATATCAATTACTGGACAAGGTACTTTCCGATGTGTCAGATGTTAACTTTTATAAATTTAACGCTAGTGATAGCATTATGCAACCAAACAATGCTAAGCCGTATTCCGTGTTTATATTTGACGATGTTTCTTGTGAAAATCATGATACTGTTAGAAACTACTTCTCCATGGGAAGACATAATAATATCGACAGTATTTATATAGGACAAACTTATAGCAAAATCCCAAAACAACTCATCAGAGACAATGCGAATGTTTTGATTGTCTTTAAACAAGATGAAACTAACCTAAAACACATATATAACGATCATGTCAACGCAGATATGACATTTGACATGTTTAAACAGCTATGTGCACAAGCTTGGAAGAAAAAGTATGGGTTTTTGGTTATCATGAAAGATCAAGCCATAAAAGATGGACGTTACAGAATAGGGTTTGATAAATTTGTTTTGATAAAGTAAATATAGGTATTGTTATACAAGACGTCATGGTGAAAACATGGAAAACCAGGAAAAGCTATTAAAACAAATAAAATCACTTAGTGATTCCATTAGGCGGAAGAGTAGAGCATTGAAGTTGGGTATAAATGAACGCGAACAGTTTTTAGAGGCTACGTTTAAACCTATCGTTGCACCTTTGAAACAATTGTCGAAAAGCTTAGAAGACCCCGCTAATAAGTTGGAAGGAGACGTTCTTTTACCCATTTCAAAATATGAAAACACCGAAAGAAGTGAAGAATCAGAAGAAACCGAAAAAAGTGAAGATTCCGAAGAAAGTGAAGATTTGGAGGAAACAGAAAAAAGTGAAGAGGAAGAAGAAGCTAGTGATGAGTTAAGGGACAAAGAGAGGTTGGATAACAGTGAAGAATATGAAGAGGTTGAAAATACCGTACCATCTAACTTGAGCAAATTGGGCACTGACATTACGTCTAAAGGGGCACTTGGAAGACAATACTTGTTGAAAATGTTACATTCCTCACAGCCGAACCGTAAATATCACACGTACGGAGCTAGATTAGGAAATGATGGTGAAGGAATACTGATTGGTGATAGTAAACTCGATGTTGATGTAGACAATAATGTAATAATTGGTGATGCCAAATACAAAGGCACAAAAGGTTTGTTTGAGCTCATTTTTAAACATAATCCTGGTAGATATACTAAAAGCGATATGATATTGTTTAAGAAGATATTAGAAAAAACAAACGCTCATAGAAAAGGATATTCCAAAGATGCACCTGTACATAGAAATCAATCAGTAAAATATACAAGTATCATATCAAATTTGTTTCCACCACATTCATTACAAAGAGCACGTGAGAAAAGAGCGTTATCTTCTGCGGAAATTAATCTGTTACACAAAACCAAAAAGAGGAAAACAACTGATCCGACGTCTACAGGA
This sequence comes from Stictocephala bisonia, assembly GCA_035578905.1. Taxonomy (NCBI): domain Eukaryota; kingdom Metazoa; phylum Arthropoda; class Insecta; order Hemiptera; family Membracidae; genus Stictocephala; species Stictocephala bisonia. The sequence continues at coordinate 21,796 of JAQJVL010004332.1, read as the reverse complement.
AAGGGATTATTAAAAAGTCTATACAAGACTAATATAATTTATTACAACGATATCAATAAGTTGGTGGATCGAATGAGATTGTTATACGAAGCAATGCAAGCAGGGCATACTGGTTTAGACAATGAATGGATCGCTTTGGTTGACGAACTACGAAATAGAGGACTAATCGTGTATTAACATATATAAGTGTTATAGCAGCAAAATATATTGGTTTAGTTGAATCATGAGTGTGGACAAGTTCGGACGTTATTCCGTCATTGGTGAAAATCCAATTGTTTATAATAAAAACTACGGTTTGTCCGTTACAGCAGAAGGTGATTACAATGTAGGCAATAAACGTTTGAAATTTGTTAAAGATCCTCGAGATAATAACGATGCCGTAAATCTAAACACATTGAATTCAAAAACATCAACAAGTTTGAGAATTGACGGAGACGGTGTATATAACGTGAAAAAGCGTAGAATTATTAATGTTGCTGATCCTCAACTTAAACAAGATTGCGTCGCAAAAGAGTATGCAGACTCGCTGGTATCACCTAGCTTGAAAATCGAAGGAAATGCTTACAATGCTAAAGGTAAACAGATTCAAAATGTTCAAGATCCACTATTACCCTCAGATGCAGTTACAATGCGATATGTGAATAAAAGTACTCCTACCCAAACTGATGATCATTGGGGTTTTGCAGAAAAAAGGTTAAGCAATATAAAAGATCCAATTTATCCTAAGGAAGCAGTAAATTTAGAAACTCTGAAAAGAATGTTGAATAGTAGATTCAATGAGTGGACTAAATCTTATGATAAGAAATTAGAAAGGTTGGGTGCCGCCTTATTTCATTATATACAAGGAGTGCAGGTAGAGCTGCGGAACCACAAGTCGATGGTGGAACTTATTTGGATTGGCCGAGTATACATCAATCGAGTGATACAACAAAAAACGTGGAAGAATAAACTACCAATTTAAATACAGATAAGCAAGACGATTGTTTCATTAAAGATTACTCATTTAAAGGGTGTACATGATTGTGAAGGTTTCCGATATAAATAGACAATGATGAAAAAACAGCGGGTCAGTCGCACTACAGAATTCATAAGAAGAGGAGGAGGAATTGTATCAACAGCAGTTTCAGCTTTTTCTAATCCTGTTGGAGCTATAGTGAACAAAGCGATTGATTTGCTACCAGTTGAGTTACATTTACCCGGAGGTTACCAATACTGTGGACCTGGAACAAAACTACAGCAACGTCTTGCAAGAGGAGATCCAGGAATAAATAAACTTGACAAGGCTTGCAAAGAACACGATATCGCATATTCAAAATATAGTGATACCCGCAATAGATCTATAGCGGATAGAGCGTTAGCTGAAAAAGCCTGGCAAAGAGTAAAGTCAAGTGACGCGAGTGTTGGTGAAAGAGCAGCAGCCTTAGCAGTAACATCAGCCATGAAGGTGAAAACAACATTTGGAGGTGGTAAGAGGAAGAAAAGAAGTAGAACGAGGAAAACAACAAAGAAACATGGAGGAAGTATAAGAAGAAAACGTCGATCAACCAAAAACAAAGGAAAAAACAAGCCTACAGTATGGTCTATGATAAAAAAAAAGGGAGGAGGACTATACCTAAAACCATACCGTGTGTATTGAATAAGAAAAAACAATTAATAATCCCGAATAAAGAATTGACAAATGAAGAACTGCTTCAATATGCTTCCTGTTTAAATATACCCTTCTTTAGAGGAGTTTTCATGAAAGACGCTTTACCTAAGAAGATTTGGAGAAACGAGACTGGAATTGTAAATCTAGATAACACCGCAGGATCGGGCACTCATTGGATATGTTATAAAAAACTGGGGAAAAATATTTACTACTTTGATAGTTTTGGAAATCTACAACCACCGAAAGAGCTTCAGTACTACTTTCGCACGTCTGAGAATGTTTTTTATAATTATACTAGAGAGCAACCTGAAGAGACATCAATATGTGGACATTTATGTTTAAACTTTTTAGCTACAGGTGTTAGTCAACTGTAAGATGTCATCGTATACAGTGTCGCTGGTCGGAAATTCATCAACTTTGAAAACTACCCTTTTTCCAGCTCTTCGTTTGCAACAAGGAGTACTATGGGAAGCGGCCTTGTTAGATTTAACAACGTACAACTCTATTCCCAACATCAGTGAAGGTGTTAACAACAAGATACATTACTACAAGACTAAAGATAAAGATGGAAAATATTCAAAACTGGAAGTGATTAGTTTACCAACAGGCTCATACGAGATAGACAATATCAACAAAGTTCTACAAAACTATATGGGAGAGGATAATATACAAATAGTAGGAAACAACAATACTATGAAAGCTGAAGTTACTTCGAAGTATTACATTGATTTTACTAAACAACATTCGATTGGAAAACTGTTGGGTTTCTCTAGTGAAAAACAAGATAATATATTAGAACCTAATAAGACGTATACAGGGGATAGCACAGTGACTATACTCAAAGTCAATTCAATAGATGTAATGTGTAATATTATACAAGGATCCTATAGAAACGGTGAAAACAATCATATATTACACACTTTTTACCCTTCAGTCGCACCGGGATATAAAATAGTTGAAAAACCACAAAACTTAGTGTACCTCCCGTTAAACACCAGTTTCATTTCAGACGTTGTAGTGAACATACTAGATCAAGACGGAGACCATATTGACTTCAGAGGTGAAGATATCACTGTGCGAATCCATATAAAATCGTCTGCCTAAAAAATGGGGCTATCATTTGAAAGGAAAGGGTCGACTAGTAAACAGGTCAGTACCTCCTCGGCAGCAGAAGAATTAACAAGTGAGAACATTCGTTTTCTTGAAGACATTGGATTAAAACTTGTGAAAAAGCACAACAATGGATATAGCGGATATAACGCAAGGTCCGACATTCGACGAGACCATATGGGAAAAGGAGTATCACACGCACAACCCTTACGCTTCGTCAAAATTGAACAATAACGATGAAATCAGAATTCCTATACAACAACAAGATATTTATACTCTTCCGTGTGAAAGTTATTTATATATCGAAGGAAGAGTAACAAAACGAGATGGTACCGTTGGATCAACTGTTCCGTTCATAAACAATCCCATGGCGTATTTGTTTGACGAAATCAGATATCAAATATCAGGGGTTACAGTGGATTCAACAAAAAAGGTTGGCATTTCTAGTACATTGAAAGGTTTAGCATCTATAACACCGAATGAGAAGAATCTGTTGAGTGTCGCAGGATGGATCGCACCTGAAAAAGACACGTTAACTCCTGACTCATCGGGAAACTTTGATTTTTATGTACCTTTGAAATTATTACTGGGATTTGCTGAAGATTACAGAAGAATAATAATAAATGTAAAACAAGAATTGGTTCTATTGAGAACGTCTAACGATAAAGATTGTATCAAAGCAGCGGCAGGAACAACTGATGCCAATATGGAATGGAAACTAACATTGGACAAGATTGTTTGGAGAGTGCCACATGTACGGCTAAATGATGAACACAGAATTACACTGTTGAAAAAGTTAAAATCGGATCGAGATATAGTAATGCCGTTCAGAAGTTGGGAGTTTCATGAATATCCTGTTTTACCATCAACTCAACGACACACATGGAGTGTAAAGACTTCTACACACTTGGAAAAGGCGAGATACGTGATATTCGGATTGCAAACCAAGAGAAGAAATGTACTTACCGCAAACGCTGGTGAGTTTGATCATTGCAAAATAACAAATTGTAAAGTGTACCTGAATTCGCAGTTTTATCCTTATGACAACATTAATATATCTTTTGAAAAGAAGAGATACAGTGTGTTGTACGATATGTACGCTAGATTTCAAAGTTCCTACTACGGTAGAACAAACATGCCTCTGCTAAGTCCTCAAGAGTTTGTTAGTAAGGCACCGATTGTAATAATTGATTGTTCAAAACAAAATGAATCTGTAAAATCGTCAAATGTTGATATCAAGATAGAAATGGAATTTCAGGAAAATATACCTGACGATACTTCTGCGTATTGTTTAATTTTACATGATAAAATTGTAACATACACACCGCTGTCAGGTATTGTAAAAACAGTTTTGTAGAAAACTTTACCCCCACCACAACATCCGAGTTAAATAGCGGAGCATTGAGACCGGCCTTCATTCGTTTGTGTGACACCGCTTGGGTAACATCGCATATACACAATGAGTTCTCTAGCACAGGACAATTCGGAATTAACTCCGTTACTGAAGGAGGAAAATAACACCGTAGAAGCAAAAGTTATTAAGGAAATAGACGAGTTTTTAAAGTTTGAGAAAAAAGAAGACAACAAACAAGAAGACAATAGAAAAGAAGAGGAAGAAGAACCAGCCAAAGTCGGCATTAAAAGAAAAAGGAAGTTTGAGGAAAACATTGCAACAGAAATACTAACTGAAGTTTTTCTAAGGATCTTTTACCCGATATCATCATGTTTAAGTAAGAGTATTTCTATTGGACTGAAGAAATCATTAGATTATTCACCTACGGTGATACTGAACCACGGTCCAAGGGTGGTACTGTTCTCTACTAGTGCGTGGGAATCTCTCTTAAAACATTTACATCTAATAGACTGCTACCTCAACAACGGTATGTGTGGAAGGAAAACAAACATTCGACTTTCTGATTGTGACAACGAGATCGATGTAGTTAAACATCGTGCGCAAGTACAAGTACGCATTAGGGACTTGACTCGACATGATAATAAAGTTATACTGACACGTGAAGAATTCCACATCTTCAAATGTGCATCGTCACCCGTTACCAGATACATGAAACAGTTGGTATTTTCTAGCTCTATCATAAAGGATTACTTGGTGGACACGTTGGAAAAACAACCGGATAGCACCATACTCTACGGACCTGTGGATACGTCTGTTTTTAATAGAATACCTCATGAAGTTGAAATGTGGCGACAATTGAGAGACTTTAAAAACACCGTAGAAGCAACAGAAGAAGAAGAAGAAGAAGAAGAAGTTGGAGAAGTAGAAAACATTGAACCTGCAAAAGATCAACAAGGTTAATGAGTTAAAACAATAAAATAAAAACTTTGAAAAATAAAAAAAAAAATATGTGAAAGTGGGGTAGGCCTACCGGGGATGGTGCCCACGTTAAATATACACCAACGCGCCTGTAACTGTACGGCCTGGTATTTAAGAATACCTACCGTGGTGTGGAAAACAGTTGATGCAAGACCTCCGACATGGATGGATTAGATATAATTACAAGACCTTGTGTTATAGAATTTCAAGCGTTTCGTGGAAACAATGATAAGTTTATTATCAAAGAATTAATAATTTTAGACTTGCACACATTTGTTGTTTACCCATTTATGTTTGAACCTCCGTTCTCCTGGAACAAACTAAATTCAAAAGCAAAAAGAACAAACGCATGGATGACAAAATATTTCCATCACATACAATGGTATGAAGGATATATAGCTTACACTAATCTACACAGTATCATGTTTCAGTTTTGTAAACAATTTAATGTTATTTACACAAGAGGATTAGAAAAGAGAAACTGGATACAACGATACACGTACGGAAAAGTCTACGATATATATGTAGACAGGGACTTTACAAATCAACAAGGTCATATTTGCGTCAATACCAACAATCCTATACATGGACTTACAGAGTGTGCTATACGCAACGCGTACCGTTTAGCAAACTACTTGAAGGCGGAAAACATATGTGACGCTGTCGGTGGTGGGGGTATAAATATCCGGTAGCGGCTCGTCCACAGCACCAGTATTATGATAGACTCCGACGAGGCAACATATCAGACCACAGCAGCAACTACAAAGATGACAACACCACAGCAGAAGCAGTCTCTTCAAGCACTAGTTGAAATATTCAACACCCAATCGAAATCCAACGTTCTATTAACAAAGAAATGTTCAGAGCTAAAAGAACACAAACACTACATAGTCCACAACCTAAGGAAGATGGAAACAACACACGGAGAAGCGGTTTTGGTCTCACTCAGCGAAGCCCCCTTCACACAAGGTGATGAAGCAAAATTTCAAGTATTTCTGCCCAAACGATTTGTTCAACTGCTGATGAATGTGGATTTGCGGAATATTCAACCTGGATCCTTATATCTGGTGTCCCACGGATCAAGTGGAAGCAACTCTACGGAACTCACTCTGCACGTCTCACACGAATGATGGAATTTGTAATTTAATTTGTATTGTAGTTATATTCTAGTCAATTGTAGTTATGTTCTAGTCAATTGTAAACAGAGTTGTTGTAAATAAATGATTAAAAAAAGAAAAAAAATTAAGGAAAACCAACACGGTATTTTATCTAATAAGATACTACCGTGTTGGTTTTTTTTAAAAACAAATTTCGGTGACCTTGACCTACATTTCGGACTTGTTAAATTTTTTACTATTCGTGTTCTTCTGACTGCAAGTACAAAACTTAAATTGATGGAGCGCATAGCGCTATCTGTGGAAAGGAAGAAGAGGAAACAACAGTTGAAGTTGGTTTTGGTAAGCTGAACCCGTCTCTGAATAGAGGGACGAGTGGTGGAGGTGAAGTAGTGGTGGGGGGTAAAGTAGTGGTAGTGGGGGAGAAACCGAGTCCCTAGCGGACGTGCCGGCGCTACCTCACTTTGCATCCGGCTGTTGAACAGTGCACCTCACGCTCCTATAACAACAACAACAACAACAACAACAACGAGAAGAAGAAATAAAAACATGTCTATGGAAAGGAAAGCTGTAACTTTTGAACGTGTGCTGAATAATTATTGTTGCGATTTAAAATGTTTTAGAATACCGCAGGATCAAGTCGATGGACTAGCTTGTCCTGAATGCAAGTCTTTTAGTTATTGTACATGCAATTGTGCAACATACAAATCAACGCTCAAGAGTGCAACTGAAGAAATAACTCGTAGGCTCAGTTTACTTCTACGTCGAATGAAAGAGTAATCATGTCTCTTGAAATTTAAACTATCACCTACAAAGACGAAGAAACAGTATATTAATAATAATAATAATAATAATAATAATGGGTGATAGAAGCACAAAGTCCTAATGTCTAGGGAAAACGAGCTATTTTTTTAAAAATTTGGTTCATTTGACCTTGACCCACTTTCCTCAACCGGTCCCTTTAATTTTTAAAGGGCTCGTGACGTCATCAGCTAAAGATGACATGACTCAGGCCATCTTTGACACGTCACGTGACCGGAAGTCATAAATCACTTTTATCGATTGGCGTAGGTACCCCCTTTCGGTACTACTCCTCTGGTCTGAGGAAGGTGAGCGTGGTTCACCGAAATCGATTCGTGCATTTCGTACTTGTATTGTAATATATTTGTACATTTTGTGCTTATATTGTAATAAAGTTGTGTTGTGTGACGTTTACTTGTACTTTACAAGTAGTTGGAAAGTCAAGACCAGGTAGAGAGCGGAAACTACAGTACAGAGATATGGAATACATTCACTGGAGAAGACATACCAGTGGTTTCTAAGTGCATAAAAATAATTATTTAAAATTGTTAATTATAGTTTGTAAATTCCATTCTTAACCTTAATATATTATTCATATATTACATAACAAATGTTGACATTGTTTAGCTTTATACATTAAATGTAAATAAAGCGTTTCATGAAGGGAGCTTAATGCAGTTTTCCACTACACAGGCAGGTTTAATTTTAGCGAGGAATGTAAACAAGGTGTATGCACTAACAAGCCTCCTCTATAGGCGATTGAGGATCCTTTAGAGGTAAAATGGAGTGTTTTGAAAGAAAACACCGTAGTTCCCTCTATAGCCAGTCGAAAAAATAGTTTACTATGTCATAAAATCATCAGCAATTACACTACCTGTTTTTTTAATTTTATTATTTATCAGATTATGTTATGTTAAAACTGTAAAAAATTACAAAGTGAAAAAAATCAGACTTAAGGAGCACTTTTAACAAGTTACATTATGCTATTCGCATTCACGCCTTTACAAGTGGAAATATACAGTTAGTGATATGTACACGAGTTGTCTGGCTCAGTGCAAAGTATATGTAATAGTGGGGAGGATCTATAAAATATAATAATGCGTTAAAAAACTATATTCCACTCAAATAAGACTTTAGATTTCTTTTTTAATACAATAAATAACAAAATAGAATATTTTTCTGTATATATAATATAAATTATTTCTAAACAAATCAGGAAAATGTTTAATTAAAAAATATAATATAGTTTTACCTGTAAATTTAATGTGTAATATCATTATTTCTAAGATGGTAATTCATAATTTTCATTTTCAATATTAATTGGCTAATTTAATTGCCAATGAACTTAAACTTATGTAATAAGTAGTTTTGTCTTAATTACATCAATCTGTAAAATAACAATATTACTTAAAATATAACCTTAATTAATTACACAAGATTATCATATTATAATAATTAAAGTAGACCATACAGGTACCGTACAAGTTTGCTCGACAAGCAATTTAAACTTCATATACTTAGCACCGCTTAGAGTTTGAATAAGCGGTTCGATAAACACTGTTACATGTCTAAACACGTTCCTACCGGAGACCGCTTAACATTTCACTGATTCCATCAGTTAAGCACAGCGAAATTTAAAGCTGACACCAAGCTGTGTAACAAATAATAAAAAAGTGTTATCTGCTTGATTTTTGTTTTAAGTTCCATTATTTGAGATGACAATAGTTCAAAATTTAACACTTGTCATTTGCAACGAAATTGAGAGTGTTGTTATTATTAATTCTATCCTGAAATATAATAAAAAAGAAATAAAAAAATATTTTCAAAAGAAACGAGAGTACAGTCAGACCAAAGAGTAGTGCCAGAAAGTCTTTTAACTTGGAATGAAAAAATACGAACTATACGTAGATTCAAATAGCTGGTGGAAACGATTCAGGCAACCTATTTGGGAAGACAGACTAGTAGTCAAAGATATAAAATGATTAAGAGAGGTTTTTGGATTTATGAAACGTTGTATAGTAAGAAGTTGTATTCACTTAAGATACGTGATTTGTAGTCTCTTTTGAAAAAAGATGTACAAATTTATCTCACAAAACACGTCCCTTGGACTACAAAGCAAAACAAAATTACCATACACGCCACGTAAAATATTGGGCGTACAGAAAACATGCTCCGAAACCAAACGGACTAAAAACATCCCTCAGTGAATGAAATAAAACACTTTAAACAGCAGTAAATTACAAGAACTGTAACACATTAAGAAAAGTGTATGTTCCATTTTAAGTTTAACGATGGAGTACTCTTACTGATAATGTTTCAAATCATCTTATCTAACGAGTCAGCTTTATTTAAGACAACTTGTAATGAACATTTTATTGAGTTTTAAACTATAGGGCTGGACTTACATCATGTATAATTAATCATTCAAAATAAACATTAAGGTTAATAAATATAACTATGATATTGAAAAAACCATACTAAAGAAAATGTTTTGTTAAATCATTCAACTACCTGTTTAACACCAAGAAAAGGCACTCAGCAGTTACATTCGAGACACGTAGTCCCTAAACCTAATAAACCAAAGGCCTTTACTACTGCCATCCCCCTCTCCCCCATCCTATCACTGAGAGGAAAATGCATGTTTGATTCCACTCTAGCATGTACTGTGTCAGTCCAAAACACTGATACGTCTTTACAAGTTTCCCAGCACCCACCCCCTGCAATATGAAATATATTGTATACTGTTTTTTTGAAAATCTTAACTAATGTAGTTTTTATTTTAATGGTTCTAGGTAAAAGTAATATATAAACACCTTAAAAGGTTTGAAAAGGGTTCAATGATATCCTTAAAATTAAGGAATTATTCATTAAAAGGATAATATTTTTCAATATAATTTCCCTTTGAGACTCGTTTTTAGGTTAAGTGTAAGTGAGGATTTAATGGTCCAAACTTTGTCTCAATAAATACATTATTTTTCATTTCATTTCATTCCGTTTCATTCCGTTTCATTACGTTTCATGCCGTTTACATGTCGTTTCATTCTGATTCACTTCGTTTCATGCCGTTTAGTTTCGTTTCATGTCCTTTCATTCCGATTTATTTTGTATCATATCGATTCATTTCGTTTCATGTCGATTCATTTCGTTTCATGCCGTTTCATTCCGATTCATTACGTTTCATGCCGTTTCTTGTCGATTCATTTCATTTCATACAGTTTCATGTCGATTCATGCCGACGTTCCTGTCGTTTCATTTCGTTTCATTCCATTCCATTTCTCCAACAGAGTGCTTTCATGTTAACTGACAGTACAGTAATAAAACAAAAAGGAGCAATATTGTAAGCTATCAACCGATAATATTCTTTAAGTCGTCATTCAAAAGTCCTTTAGTAAGTGTACATGAATATGCAAACAAACCGAGACAGAAAGCATGTTGCATACAAATGGTAGACCTCACGTAGCTGGAATAACTCTTCTGTTATTGAAATAACTAATTTAATGTATACAACCATTCCTTAATATACTTATTTTTAATATGGGTTATAGTAAAATGAAATAAAGTAGTATTTTTCCAATTTTTTAAGGGAAGAAAATATGTTGTTTAAGGGCGTTCGATCATAAATTATTTTTTTAATATTTTGATTAAAAGATTTTAAAAATCCTATATATCATAAATTTATTTGTGGAAAAGATTTTTGTAATTCTATATGGAGATATATCCACCTAAAGCGACTAATTTGGCATTTCTAGGCATAACTCATTAAGAAACAATGTCATATATTTTGTTAAAATTTTGAGAATATAGTGGAAAAAAATACTATCGAGCCTAGTGTAAACTGAAACTGTTTAAAGTGTTACTATTTATTTTACTATACGTGAGATATGTTCAAATTTCAAGTTGAAATTTATACAATTGTCTTCGGCTGAAAGATTGGACTGATAGAATACAAAAACTTAGTTGTAGAGTTGACAAGAAATGAGGAAGCTATGTACTTTTGAAATATTTGCAGGTCAAGGCAGGTGGGCAGAGTGAGGGGGAGAGAAACACATTGTATATGTGTAATGAGGCAAGCTCTTTGCTACTTATAGCGACAGTTATGTGAAATCTAGAACTAAATCTTCGGAGCTCTCAACTGGGCGCATGGAGAACGCCCTTAATGCTATAAATGCGATGATGAGTGTAATAATATATGACCGCTTCGCCGGGCATAATATTGAGTTTGAAGACTTGCAATCAAAATATAAGTAAACAATTTCAAGAAAATTCAAAAATTACTTAAGGTAAATCAAACTAAATACTCTGTTTTTGAAAAAAATGTAATCTAATATCAAATTTAAAACAGCTGATGTTATGTATAATTTACTGCTGTACTCAATTATTTTTAACTTGAAAAGTTTAACCTACCACAATTATACTAAATTTATTTTTACTAAAAAGCTCTTAATAAAACAAATCAATTAATCAATATAGCTCCATGGTATACCATGGGAATTTTGGAGGCCAGTGAAACGGAGTCCTGATGTCGGAGAGGAAAATCCTTTCTTAGTGAGCCTCTAGGGGCCAATATAAACCTATGTATAAAATGTCAAGTCAATTGGTCGTATAGTTTTAAAGAAATAGTGATCAGCGGTAAATGGATTACATATAGATTTCATTCTACTTAATTATTATAGAATACTTATTCAACCATATATCATCAAGGATTAAGGACTACTTTATTACAATGAAGAATTTATTATTATTGTTTACTGAAAATATATGAAATAAGTTATTCATATTCTCATTTTTTCTAAGTCTGTCTGACCTCGTCAAACATAATTATTTGCAATTATCTAATCTATTATTCTAAAATAGATTCCTTTTTTATCTTTTTTTTATGAAATAGAATAAATAATCAGAAATCGTGTCCAATCGTACGCTAACTATATGTGTGTCCAGTTTACCATGTGATGGCAGGGCCAGCACGTCATCAGTCCTCCCTTGATATCCTCACATCCTCTAGGATACACGTAGTAATTATTACTACATATGCACGGTACATTAGTTCTAATCTATTTCTAACAGCCAATTGGGCGTTCCATAAAGAAGCGACCTCTGATTATTTTTTTCTCTGTGATTGTACGAAATATTTTCAACAGCTTATAGTATTCGGCTTGAATGAGGTCAGTTTTCGAATATTAACTCTATTCATTTCAAGTTATTCAACTCAATTCAAAGTGTAAATACAAGGTGTGAAATAAATAGAGAACCCCCTAGGAAAAACCTGAATTAAGGTTGTTACCATCATTTTGATCATAATAAGAAAAGAGAGACGGCAGATATGGATCAAGTCACCTTAAATCATTTCAAGTACATAAAATCTCAATATTTCTCAATGATTTTAATAAAAATCATATTACTGTTTAATTACAGTTTTCTATCAAGAACTATAAATAATTCCTATTTTGCTCATCAATATTTTTAACATTAACAAAAACAATCAATCAATCAATGGTTAATTTGCTAAACAGTATGTCCATCAACAAATTATATATAGGCCGCTTGGATTGCGACCTACTGAAAGCAATTGGTGAGAGATAAATGTACTGAGGGGTGGAAGTGAGATAGATAACTACTTTTCTCTCGTTGAGTAATTCCATTTAAAAATTGTCATGGCAACTAGAAAGACGGGAGGCAGTGTTCTGGGAGTGCAGAAACAAGCCCCACCCACTACGTCATAACCAGCAGTGAACTTTAGTTGTTTACTTGATTAACACTAATGAATTAATTTCAGAACAATTGAATGAAATAATTATATGGTATTCAAATAACAAATAATATTGACATTGACATGATTATCAATAATTCAAAAAATAAATATCAATTAAACAAATGCTCATTATAGTTATTTTTCAACTAAACACTGTTGTGAAAGTTGCTCAAGAAGGCGGAAATTGGTCACGATAATTTACGATTTAATATACGACATAATATACGATTCCCCTCCGCTGCTAGAACCCCTATATGTACTAGATATAACACGCAGGTCACTTTCAGTCCGGCCCAATTATATTAGTTTATAATGTTAAATAAATATGAGTAATTCAACAAAAAGTTAAAATTAACATGAAGCATTATTCATTTATTAAACTAGTGAACTTAACATAACTAATTAAATGTCAACTATCTGTAACTATTTATCTCACATTGCAATTATTGTTACAAGAGCATTAAATTAATTTAACTTTCCTACAATTCTTTTTGATACGCTTTGAGCTAAAGCAGTTTTGAGGAATATAGAAAAATGTATAATAAATCAAAGACCCATTAATTCGTCAAACAAAAAGTGTAACAAAATAAGTAAAGAGTGTCATAAAGTTTTATTTATGGCAACTCGCACCAGCAATACCTGGTTCAATATCAAAGGATGTTCATCCCTTCCTTGAATAATGGGGAAAAATTATCGTCGAAGCTAAGTGCGCCGTGAAATTATTTTATGGTTATTATTTGGTGAAAAATGTTAGTCGCATTTCATTGGATGATTTTTATAAACTATTTATTATATCATAGTGTGTTTTTAATGATAGTTTATATTTTACAATGCTTTATTCAAATATATTGTTTTTGTATTGTTGTTATACAACACAAATCTGTTATGTGTAAGTACAAAACAGAGGTTCAATTATTCTGTGTAACATTAATTATGTTAATTGTGGCTCACCATCACGAAATTTGTTAATTGATAAATTGGTTATTTACACAATCGTAATCCGGGTTGGACCGTGTCTGGTTATTATGTACACTATGTACAAATTGCCGACGTTTCGAGCACATTGCAGCACTCATCTTCAGGGCGACACACTCTGCTACTCGATCCACAGAGTATATGAAATCAGACTCTGCTGCTGACTCTATTTATGCTGTCGGGGTCTCAAATTGTAACCACGGGCATTCCTGTCCTCGATGTTTCTAGAAACATTGTAATAATAATAATAAATAAACAATAACATTGTTATTTATTATTGTATCTATGATATTGTACATGATATTGTATTTAGCCAATATCTCAAGACTAAATTTTAAATTGTTTTTTTTCACTTTTTTTAAATTTTAGTTTTTTTTTATTTCATGGGGAAAAATACAAAAATGGAATTCACTCAAAAACGGTTCTAACGATTTTGATTAAATTTTTAGAAAGTTTTGTAAATTACAATTTAAAACATTTAAGTAAAACCGGAAGTCTCTAACTTGACTAGTTTTTGAATTATGGTAAAAAAACATATTTGGGAATCAAACTGGTAATTTTGAAAGTTTTGATGTTTGTGTTTAAATATTTGGGAAAGTTTGTGACAATTCTTCGGAACCATTTATTTTCTTTCATATTCACCCTTTTATTCAGTAGTCGTGTTATGAATTTAAACCGTTCAATGACCCAAGTAATTTACCCCAATCACACCGTCATTGAGGTCATGAATTAATCTGGAAGCCAATTAGGTTGAATTCAAATCGAGGCAGCAGGTATTTGATCTGAAGCTAAAAGATCTACTGAGACCGAACGATGGGGGAGGAATGATAATATTAGTGGTTTGAGATGACCTACATTGGTTTCAAATACTGTTGACATCCGATTGAGGGTTTCTGTACGATGTTTATGATTATTTTTATATTTGGGATCTTCGATCGGTTCTCTACATAAATCTACCAAATTTTTAAAAAATCCAATGTTTTACTGTAAAAACACAATACCTAAGTAAACACATTCATAAAATAACATTTTGAGAGGAAAGTGTCCCGTTGTTACATACATTATTCAGTTTTGTTATTCCAAAGTGCTTCTCTCCACAAACGGCTTTGTCGCTGTAACATAGAGATTGAGTGGAAGATATTTGCATCTCTCTGTATCTCAATCTCTACATACACACGTATACAACTTTCCTCTTAATTTGAGATATCAAATTACTAATAATTATAAAAATAAACCAAAAATCTATTATGATTTCTTTTTGTTGTTCTTTTCTGTTAATCAATTGTGTATTGATAATTTGTTAACTATTCAGATACAAGTGTTATTCAATTATGTATTTTAGGGAGTTGTGTTATCGTCTTCCACCCCGATGTTATCATTACAAAAATATTTATGTATTGATTTACTTAGTTTTATTTATTTTTTATGTGTGAAAATTAATAAGACATTAGCTTTTTTAGAAAGATGGGGTGATAATTAAAAATAACATTATTATTAATCTTAAAATAATGTGATTTGATAGTTTTTTTTTTAATTTGTAAACAATACAATTTTATTTCAACATTTGCTTCACTAATTGATAAGTATTAATAGTTTCATACCTGTAGATTAGTGTAATAATCAGAAAATGTTCTGTTAAAATTTCAACACTAAAAAGTACTTTAAGACAGATTTTGAAAAAATGTTATTTATATCCAGTTAAATCATAACGATAATATATTCTAATAAACAATTAATGCAATTAATATAATAATTTAAGAGAAGTGTTATTTCTGACCTGACCTGTTTATGGTACTTTATCATAGATAGGCCACTGAAAGCACATGTTTGAGAGAGAATCATTGAGTGGTGGAAGTGAGATAGAGAACTACTCTTTCCACACTATGTCATTAGCAACGGTGGCCATTGGTTGGTTTGATTGACACTGACGAACGGTTAAATAAAATCCCTATTTAGTGTTAAAATAACAATTATTAGTAACACACTTAGTAATAATGTAAGCAATAAACAGCAACTGAACAAACTTTGCATTTTTTTTAAAACTAAAGACTTTTGCGCAAGTTTGACACTAGAAGGCGGAAGTTAGTCACGCCCGTGATATACGGCATCTGAGCAACTGGAAGATTCCACTCTGCTGCTGAAACCTTTATATGCGCTAAATACAACACGCTGGTCCCTTTACGTTCCGCCCCACTTATATTCCATCTTCCAAGGAGTCATCTTGCATCTTTATTCTTTTTTTATGATTATTAAGAAAATAATAATGATAAAATGAGAATCACCGTAGATTAATTTCTCTGAGATCCACTTTGGAATTAACTTTTGGGGTTTGTACCTTTGTTCCGAACAACGTATGTATACAAAGTAAAATGTTCCGGTGGCGTAGATAGAATAAAATAAGATGAACATGAAGTCATTCAAAAGATTTCTTACAATAATGAAACCAAGCTGACGGATTATTCAAACGACAACCAACAAGCCTTTTATTTATTTATTTTTCAAATTTTGTCTGATTAGAATTTAAAATATTACGACACGTCCTCATCGCATACAAGTTGAAAACAATGAATATGGAATTAGAGCACAGCACATTGTCACTTGAAAACTTTAGCAATATGTGTCGCAGCCTCCTGGATAGAAATTATTGTATAATGGAAAAGCTGGTCGCTATTTTACAGCCTACGGACTGAATCTCCAGTCAAAATATTTTAAAAAATATTTCTTTAAAATTTTGTTATTATTTAAATGACTATCAATTTATTAAAAACAAGGTGTTTCATTAATAAGGCGTAATTAATGTACTTCTACATTTAACAATTTATTTTGCCAACACTTTATCTTACTAGACTTACTCTTAGGTCGTCCACATTATGGTTACCATCATGATGGATACTTCTAAGTAGATGTACGGTTTAATGGCAACAAGAAAGATGGTTGACTGTGTTCTGGCAGCACAGTACCAAGCCCCGCCCATTACGTCATTATCAGCAGTAACCATTGATTAATCTGACCAGCGACGAATCAAGCTTAAAAAGATTAAATTAACAATTAATAGTAACAAATTCAATTAGCGTTCAAATAACAATTAATAGTAACAATAACTAGCAATTAAACGTACTCGCACAGTTCATGACGGTTCACTTTTTCAACGAAAAACTGTTGCGGATACTGAACCCTTGAAGGCGGAAGTTAGTCACGCCCATGATGTACGGCAGGTATAAGTGGTGGAACGTGGCTCCTCCGCCGCTGAAACACCTACATATACTAAATATAACACGCAGTTAACTTTCTGCAGGCCCAATTATAGTACATATACGTGTAATGGCTTCATTATTCTACTTAGAATATCATATGTGATAAAACACTTTTGTTTAGAGTTCAGTCAGTTTGAAATACTTAATAATATTAGTATTTAGTAAGCTAAAAGTAACACTTATAATGTAAAGAAGATTATTTCGATGAATCGAAGAAAGTTCTTCTGTAAAAATAATTACATCAATATCTGATTGGATCAAGCAGGTTACTGTGTACCTAATACAATAACACCAAAACCCAATTACATTCCCATGGGGGTGTTATCTCTCGCCTCAATCCAATGAAAACAATGGAACTTCAATTCCAATTGAAGGAGTAAATTTAGAATATATAGATACACAATTATAAACATAATACGTTCTTCAATTATTTGAAGGTTACTGTAAAGCTACATATCATTAAAATAGTTATAAAATATGTATAGTTATTGATTAAAACTGTTGATTTTCATTGTTGTTAAGAAGACACTAAGTATTGAAAATATTGATTGCAAATAAGTGTGATGAAAGCAGATAAATGAGTGTGATCTTTTTTTTCTTATGGAGGCTGACTGAATCTTAGAAATACTAGTTTATTAATAGGCCAATAGCCTGGGCATCGAAGATACTTAAAGGTTATGACGGATGTATATTTTCCGGTCAACCACTTCAAGCTGCTATCTACACCATTTTAAAGATAACCAGACTTTTCTGTTGTACGCAAATTTGAATTTCAGGTTGTACAGTTATGAAATTATTTTCGAACTTATAACAAAGATAAAACAATAACGAGAATAAAATACAAAAATGTCATCCAGTCAATTCTCAAAAGACATTCATTGGCCAATATGTAGTGTAGGCCACCAAGAATACAATTTATTCGAATAACCATAACAGAATTTCCAGTACACATCTACCATCGAATGATTGCAAAACTTACTCTATCGATATGTATGTTTGGATTGTATGTACTTGTTATTCGGTTTGCCCAGCTGGTCTGAGAAGGTAAATATATTCACTAGGTGAGGATTCTCCAGGGACTGTGGGAGTTACTATGTATGTCGTCGTTCAACACGTGGAGGCGTTATGTATAAAAACCAAATATTATATCTTTCTGGCCTAGAATCAATAGTTCCCACGGATACTTGGAAATAAGTGTTATATTTGTGTAAGCACTGTTAAATATTGTTTATTTTGTTTAATTGATGGTTAAAAAATTACTTATAAAAATATTTCGGAAAATTTTATTTGTAAAGAATTTTTATAAACTAGATTATCATTCAAAATATAAAATACAAAAATACAAACTTGGATAGTCAAATATACAATTCTGATGTTTTGAGAGAATGCTATAGTTATTTATTATTTACACCCAATCAGCCAGTTATCGAAGTCGCTAACGATCAATATATGGGTGAATAAGTCATAAATTTCCCCTTCCTCTTAATAAATTTGTAAGGATTGTACAAAATTATTAAAACAATTAAATAATTGGCCACCCACATACATAATCAGTACAATATGCACACCCACCCAAACATACATGTGTAGATTTATTATTTATTATTAACTTACTCACAATATATAACTTCCAAATTAATATAACCTCATATAATACATTCACTGACAACTTGATGGACAGGAAACAGGTTCTCAGATGTAACTTACCGGGAAGGGAGAAATGGCAGATAGCCGCAAGGAGGAAATAAACTGCGTGGAGAACTCCCAAAGCAACGAAAGTAAATACACAACTAACTCAATAACATATCTTCCACATTTACTTTAACTTGTAGTTAGAGTTTTTGTCCTAAAAAAGATACCCGAAAATGTGTGAAATCCCTCCCTAACAACCAGTCACGTACAACTGTGATAGGCTTCCCACCTATCCAGTACGTACAACTGTGATAGACCTCCCACCCATCTAGTACGTACAACTGTGATAGACCTGCCACCCATCTAGTACGTACAACTGTGATGGACATCCCACCCACCTAGTACGTACAACTGTGATAGACCTCCTACCCATCCAGTCACGTACAACTGTGATAGACCTCCTAACCATCTAGTACGTACAACTGTGATAGGCCTCCCACCCATCTAGTACGTACAACTGTGATAGACCTCCTACTTATCCAGTCACGTGCAACTGTGATAGACCTCCTACCCATCTAGTACGTACAACTGTGATAGACCTCCCACCCATCTAGTACGTACAACTGTGATGGACCCCCCACCCATCTAGTACGTACAACTGTGAGACCTCCCACCCATCTAGTACGTACAACTGTGATGGATATCCCACCCACCTAGTACGTACAACTGTGATAGACCTCCTACTTATCCAGTCACGTGCAACTGTGATAGACCTCCTACCCATCTAGTACGTACAACTGTGATAGACCTCCCACCCATCTAGTACGTACAACTGTGATGTACCCCCCACCCATCTAGTACGTACAACTGTGAGACCTTCCACCCATCTAGTACGTACAACTGTGATGGACCTCCCACCCATCTAGTACGTACAACTGTGAGAGACCTCCCACACACCTAGTACGTAAAACTGTGATGGACCCCCACCCATCTAGTACGTACAACTGTGAGACCTCCCACCCATCTAGTACGTACAACTGTGATGGACATCCCACCCACCTAGTACGTACAACTGTGATAGACCTCCTACCCATCCAGTCACGTACAACTGTGATAGACCTCCTAACCATCTAGTACGTACCACTGTGATAGGCCTCCCACCCATCTAGTACGTACAACTGTGATAGACCTCCTACTTATCCAGTCACGTGCAACTGTGATAGACCTCCTACCCATCTAGTACGTACAACTGTGATAGACCTCCCACCCATCTAGTACGTACAACTGTGATGGACCCCCCACCCATCTAGTACGTACAACTGTGAGACCTCCCACCCATCTAGTACGTACAACTGTGATGGATATCCCACCCACCTAGTACGTACAACTGTGATAGACCTCCTACCCATCCAGTCACGTACAACTGTGATAGACCTCCCACCCATCTAGTACGTACAACTGTGATAGGCCTCCCACCCATCTAGTACGTACAACTGTGATAGACCTCCTACTTATCCAGTCACGTAAAACTGTGATAGACCTTCTACCCATCCAGTACGTACAACTGTGATAGACCTCCCGCCCATCTAGTACGTACAACTGTGATAGACCTTCCACCCATCTAAAACTGTGATAGACCTCCCACCCATGAGTCACGTACAACTGTGATAGACCTCCTACTCATCCAGTCACGTACAACTGTGATAGACCTCCCACCCATCTAGTACGTACAACTGTGATAGACCTCCCACCCATCTAGTACGTACAACTGTGATAGACCTCCCACCCACCTAGTACGTACAACTGTGATAGACCTCCTACCCATCCAGTCACGTACAACTGTGATAGACCTCCCACCCGTCCAGTCACGTACAACTGTGATAGACCTCCCACATCCAGTCACGTACAACTGTGATATACCTCCTACCCATCCAGTCACGTACAACTGTGATAGACCTTCTACCCATCTAGTACGTACAACTGTGATAGACCACCCACCTAGTCACGTACAACTGTGAAGTACCTCCTACCCATCCAGTCACGTACAACTGTAATAGACCTCCCACCTGTTCAGCCACGTACAACTGTGATAGACCTCTCCTACCCTTCCAGTCACGTACAACTGTGATGGACCTCGCACCCATCCAGTCACGTTCAACTGTGATAGACCTCCCACATCCAGTCACGTACAACTGTGATAGACCTCCTACCCATCCAGTCACGTACAACTGTGATAGACCTCCCACCCGTCCAGCCACGTACAACTGTAATATACCCCTACCCATCCAGTCACGTACAACTGTAATGTACCTCCTACCCATCCAGTCACGTACAACTGTGATAGACCTCCCACATCCAGCCACGTACAACTGTAATATACCTCCTACCCATTCAGTCACGTACAACTGTAATGTACCTCCTACCCATCTAGTCACGTACAACTGTGATAGACCTCCCACCTATCCAGTCAAGTACAATTGTTAACACTCTCAAACGTTATTTTAATATTAAGATGCCTAATTTTATTAATTATTCAATAACTGGGAAAACAAAGGAATTAAATATTAGTCACACAGAAACTAAAAAGAATTTTTAATTTCTTTCTTTCAAATAATGACTTTTATTATTACTAGCTCCTTAGATGCCAGAGCTATTGGGCTAATAAATTGCTCTTTCTATATAACTGTCGGGCTTAGTAACAATGACTACACTCTATCTACATTCATCACACGCTTTCGTCTCATCATATTCACCCATACATCTACGACCAGCGTCTTAGTGATAAATAATGGATAGGCCCTATTAATAATGAGAAACTGTCTGTATAAAAATATATTCTCTATTTTCTCGTTACCTCGGCGCTTCTTGTTGAATAAAATTACGAAATAATAAAAAAAAGTTCACCGTACATACTTTAGGACTCTAAAGCCGTAATACCATTACCCCATTCAAAATATGATAGTTTCGTAAACTTTCAGAACACTCTATAACCTCTTAAGAATCTGCAGAGGATGTCGGCCATTGGTTTAATCTCATTAGAACAATACGATTTCATACGTGTCGTTATGTATTGACCAAAATTTGTGTATGAGGTGTCATTTTAAACGTTATCGTACTGCCCTTTAGGTTTTCTTTGTGTTATATTTATCAAAATATAGGCTATTTTTAATAAAAATACGC
>JAQJVL010004331.1:0-46665 GCA_035578905.1 Stictocephala bisonia | reverse complement strand
GCTTTGAAAGGAATCTAAGAAGGATGTATCTGAAATTGTTTAGGTGTTATTTTTTAAGTGTCACACTTTCGGCAGGAATTTCAATTCGGTTACAATTTCATAGGACTTTATCATATAAAGTGCTAAACAATAAAGCTGAACACTTGTAGCTTATTGTTTAAAACTCTAGTATATTCACTTTGGACAAGAATAATATACTTTTTCTCGGACGAAGTCCGCGAATATTTTGTAAAATTATTTTGACTCAATGTGCAAGACTGACTCCATCACTGTAATGTGGCTCCACACGTTTGTTATGGATATCAAATTGATTTTAGGAGTTTTATCATAATTATTATTTGGATTTACACAGAAATCGTAACATTTTGGGCGATCACTCCCAAATTAGACAAAAATAAGTGGACATCTGGCATTATTAAAAATATCTATATTGCCTTTTGTATTTAGGTTTTTTTATAATGATTTGGACGAAATATTTTAGTAGTTTTTAATAAATATAGCTTCATTATGTAGAAGAAAAGAAACAAATGATGTTGTTATACTTTGAAAATAAAATTAAAGCATTTGCAAGTTTATAAAGGAGTTTTTTCACTGTGAATGTAAGTGGTGAAACCTTTCAGCTAAGGTCGTGGAGAGGATTTGATGGTTGTCAGTAAGTAGAGGTCGGTCAGCCAAGCTTAACTCTCTCAGTACATAGCCCATCAACTTGTACTTTATCAACGAACTTGAACAGTTACTGGCATCAAAAACCATTAAATTCAATGCCTCATAAAGAAATGCACAAATTTATTAGACAATGGTACTTTTAATTTCTCAACATATCAGAAATAAAAGCGTAGAAAAAACTTTCCAATCCCATGACCTGAACATTAAATATAATGGTTTCTGTATGTTTCACTATTTTAATTTAACAGCTAACACTACGGCGTAGTGCTAAAACCGGGCTGTTTTGGGGCTAATTAATTGTTAATGAGATTATATATGGTATGTTCAGTTACTCTATTGTTGCCATCAGCAAGGGCACTAATACCACTTACGTGTATGGGTGGGCGGGTGGGTCAATACCACTGTACTTGTATGGATTGATGGGCTGATCAATACCACTGTACCTGTATGGGTGGGCGGGTAGTATGTACGCTTTGGGCAGTGGCCAGGGTTCGAATATGCAGTAAAGAGACTTGAGTGTCCAGCTTTTGAATCCACTGAATCAGACCTTTACTTCGTGGTTTGTATTCTGCGATAACCTGTAGAGTCCTTAGTTTCCTTGGAAACTGATCTATTAATGATTAACCTTTCTACCTCAGTTAGTAACAACCACTACACAAGTCAATACTAATCACACACTGACAGCCTAAATCCACTTATACCACGACGATAAAGATAAATAAAGAATAGCAATGAAATAAATGTATCAAAATAATACACATTCAACAATAAAATGAATTATATGATTTAAAACAATTATATAGATAACAAAATATGAAATTGATAGTTAATTAGTAAATATAAGCTCTATTTATTAGCTTTAAAGCATTTATAGGGTACATAATTATTTACCTTAGTTCATGTAAAGTTACACTCAATTCTTGACCAGAAATACAAATAACGTACACATACCTTGATAAATACTACATTACGAAGGCTACTGTACGAATAACCCACCCACCCACCGATACAAGTACATTAGTGATGTACAACCCACCCACACATACACTTACAGTAGTATTGACCCACCTACCCATGCACGTACATTAGTGATGTACAACCCACCCACATATACAATTACGGTGATACTGACCGATCCAACCAACAAAACACGTACAGTAGTACTAACACACATATACTTACCTATACACGTACAGTAGTACTGACACACACATACTTTCCTATACACGTATAGTAGTACTGACCCACCCACCCAACCATACACGTACAGTAGTGATGTACAACCCACACATACATACACTTATGGTGTTAATGACCCACCCACCCACCCATACACGTACAGTAGTGATGTACAACCCATCCACATACACTTACAGTGTTAATGACCCACCCATATATGTACAATAGTTTTGTTCAACCTATCCACACATACACTTACAGTGGTATTGACCCACCCACCCATACACGCACAGTAGTGATGTACAACCCACCCACACATACACTTACAGCGGTATTGACCCACCTACCCATTCACGTATAGTAGTGATATACAACCCACCTACACATACACTTACGGTGTTAATGACCCACCCACCCTTCCATACACGTCCAGTAGTGATGAACAATCCATCCACACATACACTTACAGTGTTAATGACCCACCCACCCACCCATGAGTGGTGTGTCAGTCACGTACAACTTACAAGCGCACGTGTTCTAGCAAAAACTCGTCGGTTACGTATTACCTTATGTTTATTTTACAACCCTTATAATGATCTGGGGTTAATAAGACTTTTTTAAGTAGGATCAAATGAATAAGTTTTGGTTTTTTATCAGTTGATGTAGCTTTAAACATATGTTGATCATTTTGCAAGACAATTTAGCTCTAGATATACGTATCAAAGCAAGCACCCGATTTAGTACCCTAGAACTTGAAAGTAATGTTAATATATATTAAATACACGCTGAAACATAGCTTCCATTCATCTGTCTTAAGTGTATCTTGGTTTTAAACCGGTCAGTAAAGTCAGCTTAAAAAGTTCTTAAAAAATTAACTGTTAAATTTTTTTAAAAACTTATTTTAAGTTAAAATGTAATAATTTATATGTAGTTTATTTAAAGAGTATAAATATCAAACAACACTGTACATAGAGAACAATATAGTCTGTTATAAGCAAATAATCTGGAACCAGACATCTGTAAATAAAGTATTTCCATTAACGTTGAGTTGATTTTTTTTTGAGCTAATAGTGTATTTAGATAAGGAATAATTCTTAACTAAATTTGTATGTCAACATTACAACTCTACAATAGTTATCATTGTGCGTGTGGTATTGTAAAGGTTATATGTTAGCTAGATGATCCGTGTTAACTTTTTTTGAACAAAGTTACAATATAATTTAAGTTGCGCTTTGATAATGTGGTATATACCTCAAATAACCCTTTGCAAATGACATAACCCTATAAATACAGCTTTATAGATTAAGTTTACAAATCAGAATCGACCTAGCTGACCATCTGTAGATGTTATGTAGTTGATGACATAGCACTCCCATCGACCTTGTCTCCAAGCATACATCAGTAACTTTCAACTCATCGTCTTTAACTGATGACGAGGATCACCCTTTTCAAGGACATGCCATTCGGTAATTGCAGAATATACTAGAATAATAATAATTACTGGCAAGGAGACAAGCTATTTCTGTCACTAATTAAGTGAGTCGACTAAATGAGGCTAAGTACTGAGTTTGTTATTTTGATTATTGTTATGGCACTAGAGTGATAATGAAAACCATCTTGTCACTCTCCAGTATGTTCGACAAACCAAGGGAAAGAGAGGATCTGAGAAAAGTTGGTTGTCATTTACCAAGACGCTCATAAGAAGTGTATAAGATAGGGTTTCGAAAAAAAAACACAAGCAATATTGTGTTACATATTAGTATGTGAACTTCAAATTATTTATTTATGGTTAAATATTTTTGTTAATGAGTAAAGAGCAAAATTTGAAGGATATAAGTGAAGGAAACAGTTTTACAAAATTTAAATAAGCCAAATATAGTTTTTGAACATTTTAAACAAATTAAAGTACAATATTTAACTAAAAATAATACAGATGGTTCTCAATGGCTAGACAGAACGCCCGTTTTCATATGTCCACGGGTCATGCTTTGAAACAGACCTGGATTCTCTATTCCAAATTACAGGAAGGTCTAATTGGAATAACTTGGAATGCTTTCCAAAACTGGCGTTTGTTGTAGAATTTCAAATTTAGAATTTACCAGTCATTACTTTGACCTTTAAGGTAAGGTCATGAAAAATATCAAGAAGAAAGGAAAACACATTCATCAACAAACGTTAGCTCTGAAGTTATAATAGCAAATGTAAGGAGTAATGAAATCTAGCATAGTGACCTCTGGGTTATTGGACTATCAATCTAGTTTACCTCACCAAAACACATGTTGTGACCTCCCCAGTGTGGTCGTCAGGGGGCAGGACAGAATATGGGGGGGAGTGCCGTTTACCAAGACAATCATTGCTATAGAACCATTTAAGAGTGGACTTAAGAAAAAACTACGATATGCTAAAATGAAATAATGTTAGGCCGTATATTTCTTGGTTCATAATGAAAACAAAAAATAGTTTCATTTTGGATTTGTGTTTACGATAGCTTACAGGATTATTAGTTTATCTTCAAACTTTATACAACACTTATTGTCATTTATAAATCTACCCACAGGAAGGGAATTATTAATAACTATTTATTCTGAAATATTTCAACTTCACTTTTGTTTCCAGGAATAAGTATGTAATGGATCCACTATTTTAGAATGATAGTCAAGTCTTTGTGAACTTTTACAAACAAAAGAAACTTTTCTGAACTTCTAGTATCATTCAGCCATTTTTAAATACTGTTTTTGATCTGATCATACACACAAGGTCTACTCATGATGTTGTACTAATTTGGGAATCGTACTTATTTTATCTGGATATCTTCAATGTATTTGAAAGTTACATAACTTGATATATTATTAGGGACTATATGAACCAAAGCAATTCTATTTATAATTTATGGTTTATACTCATATCAAACCATATATAAACGTTTGATTTAAGATATCTCCTTTTCAATAATATACATGAAAGTATAATTTACACTATTCTTCAGGTAGCCATTTTGGTGAGGTAGACTAGGTGGATCATATTATGGAAGATACATTGTTTAAGGGCTCTGCCCCAAAAAATCCTAAACATGCCCCATAACAGAAAAATGAGAAATGTTAAACTAACACATCCAAGTGGGGTATCAGGTTAAAGGTATTTTCTATCGGTTCTTAATACGCCATCAGATTTTAGAAAAGACTATGTTTATGGTCTCCACAGTCCCCAAATCAAAATTCATTTTGATACAGTCCAAGTTCCCATGCGAGGCCGCAGGCCGAGATCCACAATTGGGGCTGTACAGAATGTATTGGAGAGGCCGTAAGCCGAGCTTATTATGGTTGATTATAGTTTATACTCCCATCAAATCATATATAAAAGTTCGCTATGAGATATCTGCTCTTCTATGAGATACATCGAAGTGTACTTTACACTATTCTTCAGGTAGCCGTTTTGGTGAGGTAAACTAGATGGATAGTCCAATAACCCAGAGGTCACTATGCTAGGTTTCATTACTCCTTACTTGCTTTTATAACTTCAGAGGCAACGTTTGTTGATTAATGTTTTTCCTTTCTTTTTCATGTTTTTCATGGCCTTACCTTAAAGGTCAAATTAATGACTGGTAAATTCGAAATTTGGAATTCTACAACAAACGCCAGTTTTGGAAAGCATTCCAAGTTATTCCAATGAGACCTTCCTGTAATTTGGAATAGAGAATCCAGGTCTGTTTCAAAGCATGATCCGTGGACACATGAAAATGAGCTTACCTTAAAAGGGCTAAAGGTAGAGTTCCAGGGTGAGGCTGCGGTGGGCGAAGCGTTCAGAGGTGTCCCCTAGTAGTAAAGTATAAAACCCTCAATATATGAGTAATCTGTCTACATAAAGATCAACTAGAAATAAGCGTGATTTATGTAGTATCAGTTTGAACATTTCTGTATATGTATCTTCTAAGGAATAAACAAATTTAAAATTCGTTTCAGGTGTAATAAATACTTGTGTAATATACGTCATTGTGTCGTCTGTATATAGGAATGTGTGTTACTCGGCAACTTGCTTTTCTGTTGACTCATCAATCAAGAGGTAGGCGTTGATGTGCTTGCAGACCTTGAGTCCAGGACAGACTTGTTATGGGCCTGCGGAATTATTCACAGTCATCCCCTCGTTGTCCAATCACATGACCAGCTGCAACAACCTCCTCTAGCAAGTGTAATACTGCTACAAGTTCAGGGTTGAAAAAAATAAAACTCTTGATTGATGGATACTTCAATAGACAAACGATTCCACAAATAAATTTACTCTAAATTTGCAGCCTCTCAGGGAGTTAGTTATCAATAGCATATAGAACATTTTTTATCCTAAATTACACTGAACGTATGATAAAACTGGACATTTCAGTCATACAATGATTCCAACAAGTGTTTGTCTGTTTGCGTTCGGACGGGGGTCGTTGGACCTGAGGGACACTCTGATATATGTATGGCGTGGTAAATAATATACTTTTTTTATAACATAACGTTTTAAAACAACCATTGAATGGATATTTTATGCACTGTAAATTTATATCAATGGCTATTTTGTACAAAGATATTTATTAATAGCTAGAATAACAGATAATTTGTGCAGGTATCTCATAAAGTTTTAAGTCGTAGTTGGAAGAAGGGATTGTTATTTTTATTAGTTGCAAAATTAAAGTAAAAAGTCAACATTACCAATATTTAAAAAGTTAAAGTTTTAACAGTTTTAGTAGAAAAAGACCGTATTTAATTTAAGATTTGATTTTTAAAATTTATTAAACACAATAATTAATATTGGGTCATCCATAGGAACGTTTAAATAACAAAAACCATGTAATAGATGCACACAGCACAATGATAGCCATAACACAGGGAAGTAAACGCCTCCTCTAGTGGGTGGATGTCGATGTATGTCTGAATTATTCATGACAGAACGGCGGAGATTTGTTATTGTTATGTAAGAATCGAATATTGGGGGTATTTTTATGGTAACAGGGGCTACATATGTTAGGATGTCAGCAGAAGTCAAATAATCTTGTAACATTTCCTGTCTTCTTTTAAAAATTTAACATGGCTGGATGATTTTTGTTTTTGGAAACAGGTGCCAAAAGGATAGTTTAAAAAGCGTTGTATAACAATTATTAATGTAATTTAGTATTTCCTCTGTCTGGGTCTGTGGGATGGTGTCAGTACTACCATACGTCTATGGGTGGGTGAGTGGGTTAAATTATCTGCATTTCTTTTCCTTTGTTGGGGGTGGGGAGTGTCAATAACAACGTACGTCTGCGGGTGAGTGGGTCAATATCATAAAATATGTGTGGGAGTCAATACTACCCACTCAATACTAGAACCAATAGAGAACCAATCCACCCACCCATAGATATTAGTATTGTGACCCTCCCCCCAACACAGCAGTAGACATAGTGAGGTTTTGACCTACTCACCCATAGACGTAGTATTGAACCCTCATACACCCATAGACGTAGTATTGAATCCTCATACATACCCATAGACGTAATATTGAATCCTCATACGCACCCATGGACGTAATATTGAACCCTCATACACCCATAGACGTAGTATTGAATCCTCATACATACCCATAGACGTAATATTGAATCCTCATACGCACCCATGGACGTAATATTGAATCCTCATACGCACCCATGGACGTAATATTGAATCCTCATACGCACCCATAGACGTAATATTGAATCCTCATACGCACCCATGGACGTAATATTGAATCCTCATACGCACCCATGGACGTAATATTGAATCCTCATACGCACCCATGGACGTAATATTGAATCCTCATACGCACCCATGGACGTAATATTGAATCCTCATACGCACCCATGGACGTAATATTGAATCCTCATACGCACCCATAGACGTAGTATTGAATCCTCATACGCACCCATGGACGTAATATTGAATCCTCATACGCACCCATGGACGTAATATTGAATCCTCATACGCACCCATGGACGTAATATTGAATCCTCATACGCACCCATGGACGTAATATTGAATCCTCATACGCACCCATAGACGTAGTATTGAACCCTCATACACCCATAGACGTAGTATTGAATCCTCATACATACCCATATACGTAATATTGAATCCTCATACATACCCATAGACGTAGTATTGAATCCTCATACATACCCATAGACGTAATATTGAATCCTCATACGCATCCATGGACGTAAAATTGAATCCTCATACGCACCCATAGTACATTAATACTGTGGTTAGAAAAAAACTCCTTAAATCTGAATACCGTTTTTTTTTTTTTTTTTTTACTGTACTGCAGAAATTTGTTACTCCAGCCTGAGGAAACTTAAGTGTTAATAACAATTGACCTAGTGAGTACAAATAGAGTGGAGTAAAGCTTAACCATTTTTATACTAGAATAAAATATTTCAGACGTTTACAAATCACATTATTTTTAAAGTACGATAGTTTAATTGATTAATTACATGTTTCTTTTTGAAACATATTTATAAATAATGCGTAATATTGAATGGAAGAAGTATAACCTTTAAAGTGAAACAATGCAATGATAATTACTGAAACAAACTTAAGTCCTTTTCAAATACTAAATAAATAGTAGCTCAATGGTAAATAATATAAACAGGAATCAATGATTGTGAGTTTATGAGCTGTATTACTATCTATGCATTGTCAACATATAATGACTATCTAATTACTTATTTGTCATTAACTATTTATCATAGACTTTGTATAACTTGCGTGAAATATGTTTGATCAATTATTGCTACTTATTTTTAGTTATAAAGTGAGCATATATTCGACGATATGAGTTCAGTAAACTCATTGATAGAAATTATCTCACAATTGAAGAAACTTTACTTAAAGATTGAAAGAATAGTTACGTAAAGACTAAACTATTTGGGAGTGGGATGGGCGGGCAGAGGTAATTTGTTAATTTAAATGAGGCAGAGCCTAAAGGAGCCTGGATCGTGCTCGTAACCTCCTAGGCTAACGTCGTCAAAACATAGAGCGAGCTATGATGTAATTACTGTGTTTAAAACGATATTAACGAAATGTCCTGTGGTTAGGAACTAGGCTGTCAAATTAAATGGACATTTATACTAATAGCAGCTTCGAATCTGTACTGGCCTATATTTTTAAAATAAGGTTAATCATTACTCACGGGAACGGTTTATCTGAAACATAACTAAATAATGTTTATTTAGCTCTTAATATTCAGGTGATGTGAGAGCTAGATGACGTATATTCACGGAAAGGCTTCAATAGTTAACGACAAACTAATATATGATTTTTAAGACAATCATAACATTTTGTAATGTGTAGTCAGCTTAGATTGTTAACATTTTTAAAAGAGCAGCTTAATTTATAATTCAATTAATCTGGTATATATTCTTAGTTATTAAATAGTTTTTTAGTTAGCATAATATGTGTTGGTACGTATACAGTACTAGTGAATGTCACACAACACAAATATTTGACATTTTTTTGACATTTGAAATATGAGCACAAAATGCATAAATATACTGCAATGCAAGTACAACATGCACAAATATATCAAAATGTTACTATAAAATGTATAAATATATTAAAGTACAAGAACAAAATGCACAAATTCTATTACTGGATTTCGGCAAACCATGTTTACCTTCCTCAAACCAGAGGAATTCACAAAATTTTAATGTACTTTTGTAATTGTACTGAGCAATATTTGTGCATTTTGTACTTATATTGCAGTATATTTGTTCATTTTGTACTTATACTGTAATACATTTGTGTTGTGTGATGTTCACTTATACTGTATATTAATTATTGTATCAAATCGATATTTTTCGTATTTAAATAAATACAAATTGAGACTACTAATGTATATATAACTTAACTACATAAAAGTTGAATGGTAAAACATAGATTTAAGGCTCATTTCGTTGAGAAGTCAACTATCAATCGTTGAGGTCAATTCACTGTCAGGATGTCTGTAGGAGTTACCACTACCCCTACGTTGGTACTGAGCAAATGTACGGTATACCACTCAGACCTTGGTTATTAAAGTTACGCAGCTTTTGCAGCCATGTTGACTCACGTACCCCCACCCATACACGTACAGTGGTAGTGACCCAACCGCCCACCCATACACGTACAGTGGTATTGACCCACCCGCCCACCCATACACGTACAGTGGTAATGACACGCTGTGGCACTCTAACGTGAGTCGGCGTTGTTGTGTGCAGCCCGACATCATGATGGTCAACAACAGCTGCAGCTGTTCGATCTTCTTGAATTTCGTCAGACAAGTGAAGACTGCAATTTTCAGCTGTCAAAATTGAATAGATTCGGTTTTTTCGAGGTTGAAAAAGAGGAATGTGAAATGGAGCAAAAACTAACATTATTTAAAGCCTTCCTAGTTATGATTACTTTATTTAGATTGACAATCTAGTCTTACGAGTACATGGTAGTTACAGCAACTTTAGTGGATATAGTTACTGAACCAGAACATTTTCAGTGAAACTTGTGTGATTCTCCCACATACAACGATATCATAGTTAATGTTTTATTGTAAAGAATATATTTATAATTATCATGTAAACAGTTCTTTGAAAATGAATAATTTTGATTAAACCAACTATATCATGTTGAGTTCAACAAATACTGTTGGCTAAAACATAGGGAAAGCATTCTGATATTGAACATCTCCTTTACCTACAATTACATTTCTGTAACATCCAAAGTATACATGCTTAACTCAAGTTCAACATTGGTTCTACCCGGAAATTTTTATTCTTTGATTACAATACATACAAATGTGAACTCTTTAACTTTCCAATATAAATTTGTTTGATGGCTTAAAAAATAAAGTTCAATTTTAAGCCATTTCCAAACACAATGATGGTAATTTCTAATGCTTTATTTACTTTCTCTAAAATGTACTATTTTGGATCGCACTAACACGTCAGCTATAAATTTAAATTATACTTTGCAATGAAAAACAAATTTCTCTATAATTTACTATTGTGGATCGTACTAACATGGCAGTTATAAATTTAAATTAAACTTAGCAATAACAAAATGAATGCTCATTTGTGTTTTTGAATGTAGGTTCATTTATTGGTTTATTTAATAAGTTAGAGAACTATTAAAGACATGTACGCCTGAAGAAGCTTTGTGTTGTTCCTACTTTTTAATTTTTTAAATCTTCAATTATACAACATGAGGTCGAAGAAACTCTGCTTATTGCTTAAAAAAACCAAGTCAACAATCAGCAGCTTTATGTCAGGCGTTAAATTGGCTCATTCTTTATTGTCAGCCTCGATTTTATTATCCTGTTACGGCCTAAAGTGTGTCCCCATAACGTCTTTACAGCTGCCGAGGTTTGTGCTTGTATTTGTCTCGGTTCACTTAATGGTAGGACTGAAATCTTATGTGGGGGTTCCCCTCTTTATGTTGATTATACCTTCCTATTATACTATTCCATGGAGTCATACCTCAGTCATTTGAACTATAAATAAAACAAATATATCACTACCTCAAATAGTCCAAACCGTAGAAATAGCAATGGTTTAAACCATAAAATATAAGGATTGTTCACCCCTAGAAACTATTCTCTTCTTTAGACAGTTTCCACAGTGAACTCGTTTTAATTTCAAAGTTATTTGTGTCAGATATTATTCTAGGAGCGATGAAAGACTACTATACATGTGGTTTGGAAGAGTTATTGAGATCTGTTACACATTGGAGTCAAACTCCGATTCTCCAACTCAGATCTCAGACACTCTCAATCGTGCTCATTTATTTGAACATTCAAGTTAAATTGGTCAGTAGTTAAGTACCTATGTTTTAATATATTATATTTTAGTTTGGGTGTATTGGGTAATTATTGGAAACAACACAGTATGCATATTTCAATGTCGGCTAGTTATGAAAGTATTTTAAACAAATTTGTGTTACAAGCCAGGAAAATTATGAAAATGAGGTAAAAAGGAAAACATTTTCTGCTCGTAAATATAGCGTCATGGGTACTCAAATTATGCGGCATTTCATCCAAATCACAAACTCATCTAGGATTGTAGTCAGAAACGTAGTAAGCGTGTTAGGAAATGTGCTGGTTTCAGTAAGGTTGCTTTTTTGGTTAGGTTATGTTTAGGTTTTGTTCAAGTCGGCACTGGTGGCGCAGTGCTGTAACCCAGCTACATGGGCACAAAGTGTTTGGGAGATTGTAGGCGATAGGTTGGATGCTCGGTCCTCTTAATACCGACATGGCGTCCGCTTGATGGTTATCGGCGTGGACACTACTAGAGAAGCTTGGGGTGTCCAGGTTGGGTGGTAATCGTTGTGCGGATGTTGTGTGGGGGAGATAACTGAGTATCAGGCTTGTCAATTAGCTGAAAATCAGACCAGCACTACGTGGTTCGGATTCCACGTAAAGCTGTAGGTCCCTTAGTTGCCCTGGCTGTTGGGCTATTAATAAATTGCCCTTTCTGAGGAACATTTGAACTCAGTTAGTAACCAGACTACACTCATCCCCACTCATCCTATACTCATAAAACCATTCATATTCACCTTAAAATACGCACAACATTGTGTCGGCGTCTCATATGTAAGAATGTAAGAATGTAAAGTCATATCAAACTTTGTTTTTGCTATGTTAGGATTTGGTTGCGTTAATAACAATTAATTAATAAAAACAGCATAACCTTACTAAACTCAACCTAACAGAAAACCTACCTTACCTTAGAAAACCAAAACATAACTTAACAATATCAAACTAACCTAAAAAAACATATCCTTACCCAAACAGGCACTTTTCACGCTTAATATCGGTCCGATATATTCCCGATCATGACGAAGTTCCGCACAGTTTTCGTTATTTTTCTCTTTATGAAATTTACTTTTACCAAAATAAATCCCCAAAACGTTTTATTAAATGCGTTCAAAATTAGCTTATTTCGTATGTGTTTTGAGAAAAAAAATTAAAAAGCATAAGTCAGTTGTTTTGCACTTAACCATTCATTTCTGAATGGGTCACAACATGATGATCAAGCTATTTCACTTGCTAAACACATTGATTACAACAATAATTAACTTTACTCTATGCATTACAAATTCTTTATGAATTCAAAATCACATTTATTACTTTAAACGAGGGAGTTATACCCTTCTGTTTAATTTGCCGGGTGGGGCAGGCGGGAGCTAAAAAGAGGTGAGAGGGGAGGGGGGCGCATTACTTGTTTAGATTAGTGAGGCAGGCTCTTTACTACTTTTAGCGGCAGTTGCGATAAAATCTAGAACTAAATTCCTTAGTCTGCTAAACTGGGCACCTGGATGAACACCATGAAGAGTCTGCAGAGGCTGTCGGCCATGTTGGTTTTAATCCCATAGTAACAATGCTATTTTCAGACCGGACATATGATCACGTGTATCCAGATTACACACTTATTTTTTTTGCGGATTTATTCCAAACAAACTGCTTTGGATCAAGAATGCAATTGCGCGCTGGAATTGCTTTGTAAATTTCAGATTAGGTTTATAGAAAATAATTTATAAAATATTAAGTTTGATATTTTTATTTTCATCTATTTTTCAAAACTAGGAGTTTGTATTCTAAACATCACAATCAAATCCAATGCACAATATGATAACGTTTTAAATGACAACTCATACATAACTTTTGGACAGTAAATAACGAAAAATAAGTATTCGAAAATAACATTGTTCTTATGTGATTAAAACAAACATCGCCGACAAGCTCCGAAAGCCTCTGCTGACTCTTAAGTTTAGTACGATGTGTTGCAATGGTGAATGGGATAGTTAACAGGCTGTAACACCGTAGGAATAACGCAACTTGGAGTGGACTAGGTGCATCTAGCGGCGCTAAGGCGTCATTAGGTTAGCGGAAACAAGGTAGAGCGCCTGAGGTGGCTATTGTTTGCAGGCCGTGCCGTGCCGGGACGGCTAATGAGTATTTCTTCCATGTCGGTCAACGAATTGCAGTAACTTGAATAGGTGCTGATTGCACTTATGATAGGCTAGGTCCAAATATTTGAAGATAAGGCAATAATCTTAATTCTCTTCTAGTCAAAGTAGGACAGAGGAGATGTAATAGTATGAATTATAGGATTAGTATCTGATGAATTGAAATTTAGTTGCTGTAAAACCTATATTTAGAGGAAATAAGGTGAAAATATTTCATTTTTAACAATTTGTTTTCTCATTCCTTGATTTAATCAAATTGAAGTCATTTTTATGAAACATCCAAAGGTTCTAATATCTCATGTTTTTTATCATCTTTATTAATAATCTATCTATTACTTCAGATAAAAATTAATATTATTTATAGAAATTATCATGTATAGTGGGAAAATTTATTCAAGTAACACTACATTCAAATTTGGGAAAAGAACAAGTTCATAATATAATCTATGGGTGATATTTTGCCCCAAAACGTTTTACAGTCATTAGACAAACTTCATCTAGAAACACCCTGACATTATAATCCTATGTTTATTAAAAGTGTTTCAGTTTTTATTTTAAAAATATAACCCCTTTGATTCTCCTTTTGTGAAGACAAAGATGAAGTACTTGTTTTCAGTTAGAGGTACGATATAAAAACAACCAAAGTTGTTTATTAAAGAGCATATTTATTCCTGAATGCAGTAATCAAAGCTAAGGTCTTTGTACTACTTCTATCAATAGTGCTACTAACTTTAATTCGGATCTTTTTATGTGGAGGTCCTTTCTTTAGTGTTTCTGTATTTATGATTTTTAAAATAATGTTTGTTAGTATAAGTTAAATATTTTTATTTAACTAAACAATTATTAAGTACAAAATATATAACTACTAGTGAAAGTTATATTAAAAAGTTATAATTACCTTACAGGAAAAGTGAGGAAAATATTAATCGTTTATATAATTACTTATTTGATTTTTACTAGTTTGTGTTTCACATTTTACATTTATGTGCAATTTAACCACAGTAGTGATAGTTTATTATTTGTAGGATCTTTAACATTACTGTATATATACTTTTTTACACCTTTACTTTTACTCAATGCTAATAGAAATGAAAGGTAATTATGCTTATTAAAGTACATACTCGACCTATGTATCATAGGTGAATGACACACTTGTTAAAACATATAAAAAGAGTTATTTATTGAGATGGGCTTTGTTATTCATGATTTGTTTAGATTCATTAGTTTATTAAGGCACGGAGGTCGCTTTTGTATGACTCGTATGACTCAGTGGCAGTTGTAAAGAGATTACAACAAATGTACATCTTAATACATATGTAGTGATAACTACAAATGTCATCACTTAGGATTTGGGTAAATAATGGGAGGAACTAACAAGGTGTTGGCCCTGTCATCCGCATGGCAAAATGGTAAAATAACTTCTCGACACTAAATTGGTGCACTATTGGACGCAACCTCTGTTTGTTTATCCTCTGTTACCTCCGATTATCTATATTAAATGTATTTTCTAGTTTGAAGTATGTGTGTCCTATGTTAATAGGAGTTTCACTCAGTATTTTGTTTGTATTCAAACATATTTTAACTGGAGCATTTAATTGTTTATGTACGATTGGGAGAGTCATTACTTGTATACCCTGTATGTAGCTGTAGTTTTACATTTTTTGAACTTACAGTATTAGTCGCATGCACAGTCAATATGTATATTTGTCTGTGCGCTCGAATGGTCACATCAAAACTTAATCTGACCATTCCCAATTTCACAGTGACTGGTCACATATCGTCTAACTTCAATTAAATGCCTATTCAGATGCATTTTGTTGTGTGTTTATGGATCAAATAGATTCCGATTAATTTAGTGTTAGGACGTTATCCATCCCCAACAACCAAAATAAAAAATAACTCACAAAACTCTAGCATATAACATTTTGTTAATGGAATTTGAAAATATTTTATACTTTTTTATCATTCATTATGTATTAGTAAGACGCCAATCGTCAATATATGGACACATATGAGGGACAAATGAATGAGAGTAGCCATTGTTAGTAACTAAGATCGTAAATTCGACAGAAATAACCATTTATTAATAGCCTAATAGCAGAGCAACTAACTAAGGGACCTACAGCTTTACGTGGAATCCGAATCACGTAGTATTGGTCTGATTCTCGACTAACAGACACTCAGTTCCCTTCCATATACGACATCGGATCATTGATTACAATCCAACATGGAACCTCAGACTTCTCTAGTACAGTAGTTACTATGTCAATGGCAACCACTGAACGGACTCTGTGTTGGCATAAAGATGACTGAGCCATAGAACCTATCACCAACAATCTCTTCAACACTTTGTACCAAAGTATCTGAGTTACAGCACTGCATCTACAGTGCCTACAACCTCCACAACACTTTGTCCCCAAGTAGCTGGGTTACAGCACTGACCTCCAGTGGCTACAACCTGCTCAACACTTTTTCCCCAAGTAGCGGGTCTACAACAATGCCCAACCAGTGCTGAACACCTCCTCAACACTTTGTCCTCAACTAGCGGGTCTACAGCACTACGCTACCAGTGCCAACAACCTCCTAAACATTTTGTCTACAAGTAGCGGGGTTACAGCAGTGCGCCGCCAGTGACTACAACCTCCTCAAAACTATGTCCCCAAAGAGCTGGGTTACAGCACTACGCCACCATTGCCGACAACCTCCTCAACACTTTGACCCCAGTGTACGCTTACCCAGCAATTACGTGACGTACTCACCTAGTCTGTGAACTCACCGACACGAGTTACTGGCACATCGAGTAAAGTCACTGACAACTTAATCACAAATATACCAGCCGTCTCGGTATCTGTATTAAACTGTGTCATCTCCGACCACTGCGCAGTAGATTTTGCTTACTAGATGCAGTCCGAAACTCGAACACTATCCAATCAAAATAAACAGAAAATTAAAACCTCGAAATATTGACTGACTTAACAGATATCTTGATAATGAGTCATGGTCGTTTTTTGACTCATTCGAATGTGTTGAGGATGCATTTAAGGCATTAAATGATTTTTTAGTGTAGGTTTTTATTTAGATGTGACTTGCCCATTTCAAAAATGTAAAATGCAAACCCAAAAGAAGAACAATATCCGGGTCACTTAGGATATTCTAAACTCTAAAGAAAGGCTAAAATATTACCACTCTAGTTATGTCCATTCGGAAAACGAAGAATTTAAACAAATCTTTCGATCATACAAGCAAAATTATCGCAAACAAATCAAAGGCGCCAAGGTACTAGAAGTTGAACAGAAACTAAACAAATCAGAGAACTTCTTATAATGAGCGTGGAAAATAATAAAAAATCAGACAATCCAACCAAATTATTCTAAATTCTCAATCTCGAAGATTCTAATAGAAAATAAATTAATTTAAGACCCCCAACTGCTGCAAATAAATATAACGAGTTTTTCTCATTAGTAGTACAAACAGATCCTTCATATAAGGGTAATTACTGTCAACGTTCTGACCTGTGGTCTGGACCTGTATCGTCTATGACATTGTCTCCTGTGACGGAGGCGAAGGTGGCTCGTGTTATACATGACCTCAAACAAAAAACGTCTAGTGACATTACTGAAATGTCTATGTGGTTGATAACGCACTGCTATAAGAACATTTTGATACTACTGACAAAATTAATAAATCTATCGTTCACACAAGGCGTTTTCCCATCTACACTAAACAGTAAAAGTTGTACCATTTTTTAAAAAGAATGATCCCAGCAAT
This sequence comes from Stictocephala bisonia, assembly GCA_035578905.1. Taxonomy (NCBI): domain Eukaryota; kingdom Metazoa; phylum Arthropoda; class Insecta; order Hemiptera; family Membracidae; genus Stictocephala; species Stictocephala bisonia. Next base: position 29,068 of record JAQJVL010004331.1, on the reverse strand, counting down.
GTAAATAACTACCGGCCAATATCAATTCTTCCAGTTCTCAGTAAAGTGGTTGAAAAAGTCCTCCTTACAAGACTAGAATAGTTTGAGATATTTGAAATTCTTTCTTCTCAGCAATTTGTATTTAGGAAAAACAAATCTACTATAGATGCCATCACAAGTCTCATCGAATGCGTTGTCAATGGTTTGGAGTAGCGAAAAAAAGTGCGTACCATATTTCTTGACATTTGACCATAAAGCATTTGACTGCGTGCATCATGCAACACTGCTGCACCAGTTGTGGACGTGTGGTGTTCGCGGCCTACCTCACAAATGGCTCTCGTCCTACCTTAGTGACGTTAGGTATTTCTATAACGCACTTATGTAATTCTAAAAAGCATATGCTCACATTTTTACAAACCATTTTGTATGATACCGTACATTATTGTAACTAATGAAATAAAAATGTTGCCATACTTGCTGAATGTTAAAGTACATCTGCTGTTGTAAAATTGTTTGTACTATTATTTGTTAAAATAAAGAAATGAAGTACCACAGTGTCTATCAAACGTTTACCAAGCTATAATATAGTCAAATAAATACGGGCAGATCAATAACTGTAAAATATGTTGTACTAAAGTTGAACACAAATCATAAAGTACCGACCCCGTACTATTGTTAATAAACGTCTTGAAATGACTGCAGATGGTCTACTTGTTGAACATATTTCCGTTTCAATGTTGAAGTGAGTCATAACATATGAAAAATTTATTTTAATGCATATTTAACTATTAAAAATTATCGTTCTTTGAACATATTTCCGTTTTAATGTTTAAGTGAGTCATAACACATGAAAATTTTATTTTAATGCATATTTAACTATTAAAAATTATCGTTCTATTCTTTAGTTTAAAACATCACTATTTTAAATAGACATTAGTCTATGAAAAGCTAGCTACGTGAAAACCAAATAGTGTTTTATTGATTGTAGTATTTTAAGCACTATAAATATATTTTGTCTTTTGCTGGTTGATACTTTTAACAATGTACTGTGTAATATGTATAGCTAGCTGATTATTGACTGATAATGCATGTATAAATATCTTAGATCAATAAAAAATTATTTGATGGTTATGAATAATATTATGATTTTGAAATTTACACGGAAAATCGAAAAATTAATAATATTAAGTCCGTCATTTTCCTGGCCGATGGAGGTACGTAGAGGACGCTCATTAGGCATTTTGTGAACCACCCTTGTCTTCTACAGTTGTCGCTCCAGGCGTCCTGCTTGTTCCAGGAGCCCTAATGAAAACTACAGCTATGGTTCCAGAGGAACAAAGCAGGTTATTGTTACAGTAATGCCATTGTTTTCCCTTGTACTTGTATCTTCTATCTTTACTTTTTAACCTAGATTTCTGTTGAGTTCAAAGTCTTCCTATCACACATTGTTCAAAGTCTTCCTATCACACATTGTTCAAAGTCTTCCTATGCCTATTAACGAGCGGAACACCATTCGTGTCATAAATATTCTTTTTAATTGCAAATGTTGTGATTGGTGTCACTTAACAGCAGCGATATGTAGAATTTTACTGCGCATGAGAGAAACATTTTCTGATTCCTCATACTAAATCAATAATTTAATATCACCCTCACATAAAGATATAATAGTGGAAAACACTAAACAATATTTATTCCAAATTTGAAAAATTCAAATCGTGGATATTGTATGTCTCCTTCTGATTATATTATGATGTGTAATTATATAACAAGAATTTATTTCGTGATTTATACATAATTTTTTTATAGAAATATATCGTACCGTATACATTTTTATAATTTCTCCTACTTTGTTCAGAAGATTAGTTTTTGATATTATACACAGTTAGAAATTCTGTAATGAGTGGGTAATTGTTCACAGTTCTATATCATTATTTTTATTGGTATTATTATTGTTAATTACGATTTTATTATTGTTGATTGTTTTTGCTATTTTATATCATTTCTATAGTATGTTAGTAATCATATTTATTTCATTTGTTTATTTAGGTTTGAATGTATTTATATATCATTCATTCTGTTGCTAATATTTTTGTCGCCACTACTATTATTATTGTCTTCGTTAGATGTCAATAGTAATAGTCATATTACTTTTGTTATAACTTATTTGTTGTGTTTTGCTTGTTGTTGAATTGTTATATGTTATTTTAATTTATTGCTGTTTGCCTGTTGAGCAATATTATGATATTTTGCATGCTAATTTACAGTTTTTAAAAGACTGGTAGACTTTCAATACTGATGAGCATGAACACTATTGAACTTCATATTATTATTGTTAATTTAATCAATGCTGCATAGTAATTGGATATTGTCTGTAATGTAGTATTTCAAAATAAAATTAGTCAGCAATCCAAACAGGACATATCTGCAACTCTGTGACTGCACAAGTGCACATACATAATAGTGAACTAATTGGGCTGTCAGACCGATGTATATCAAACGGTTAGTGCAGATATTAACGAGTTGTGTCACCTATTTAAATTGCGTGACCAAATTTTAATTTGTGTATTTCTTGCTCAAAGTCAAGGAAAGGAAAATATAGAAATGAACAACAAAGTATGCGTATATTATTCTTATTGTAATACATTGATTCGGTTAAGGTACTCGTAGTTACCGCGCTTCACTTCATGAGGTAATAGGCGATCTTCACTTCGTGGGGTGGTGCACAAATTTTACTTCATGGAGTAATTGGTGATCTTCACTTCGTTGGATCTTCACTTCGCGATATATGCTTAATTGAGTAATGGATAATCTTCGTATCGTAGGTTATTAACCGATAATCACTTCATGGAGTAATGGATGATCTTCATGTTGTGGGGTATAGAATAGAATAGAATAGAAATTTCTTTATTTTGAAAATTAATTATACAATTAATTCACAAAAAAGGCGAAGTTAGGGCCACATGGCCCTTTCCTACACTTAACCTTAAGTAGAACAATAATAAAGTATAATAACTAAATAAAGAAATGAAAATACCATATTAAATAGCTATAAGTCATTTAAAGAAAAAAAAAGCTTACTACTTAACTTAGCATGTACAGTTTTAAAAACATACATTTTACATTATTACACTTAACATGAACATACTGTACAACAATAATAATCTTAGTAAAACAGAGCATTGCAAAATATGTTTTTCCATTCATACTTCCTCTCATTCATACCGCTCGCTACCAACTCCACCCCAGCAGAGCCCAAGCCCTAAGACGAACCGGCCGAAATCATCCGCTCCATGAAATGTTGTTTTAAAGACACCACAAACCGGGAAAGGCTAGGGATTGAGGTAATATTTATAGGGAGGGATTTCCATAAGCGACACGCCGTTATTGTGAAAGATTTGTCGTATGCAGCTGTTCTGTGATGGGGCATGCGCAAAAGTGAAGATCCCGATCTTGATCCACTTGAAGTGATATTTACAATTAGTGATGCTTGAAGTTATGTCATTGACATAGAGGACAAACAACAAAGGGCCCAGTATAGAGCCTTGGGGCACACCATAAGTAACATGTTCCCAGTCAGATGTCTCGTCACCGATCTGTACACACTGCCGCCTGCCTGAAAGATATGACCTTAGCCAGGAAACTACTTGGTCAGAAAACCCTAATGCCATCAATTTTAAAAGAAGAAGTTGATGATTTACACAATCGAAAGCTTTTGAGAAATCAAAGAGAGTAAGAGTAGTTCCCTGACTAGAATCCATCGCTTTACGTATGTCATCAGTAATTCGAAGAAGAGCTGTTTCGGTACTGTGAGTAGTGCGGAAGCCCGACTGGAAATCATTAAAAATATTCTGGTTTGTTAAGTATTCAATAATTTGACAGTGAACTACTCTTTCAAGACCTTTAGATAAAGCGGGCAAAATACTGATTGGCCTGAAGTCTTGGCAGGTGGAAGGAGTTGAGGTCTTTTGCAAAGGACGAACAAGGGCAGACTTCCACTGACAAGGAAAAATGCAATTTCTGAGGGATCTATTAAAAATAGTTGTGATTATAGGTAATGTGACAAACAAGATATCTTTTACAAAACGAATGGGAATACTATCTGAACCTACAGCATTACTGGTTATACGACGAATAGCTCTCAAAACATCAATTTGAATAACAGGTTTGAAAGCAAATTCACAGAACCCCGCTTGCATAACTCTTGGAGCATACGACAACTCTTGGATGTGTTTATCTACTGCATTTTGGCTATTCGTTTGACCACACGAAGTGAAAAACCTATTTAAATCATTTAATGGCACATTAACTGTATGAGATTCTCTCTGTTTTCCTAAGCCAAGACCTTTGATTTTACGCCACATATCTTGGGAGGATTGCTTTTGTGTTTGAAAAAGGCTGTAAGTGAATTGTAAACGAGAATTCCTCAGAAGCTGTTTGACTCTATTTCTCAGAAGGCGATATTGTGTCATAACTTCATTATTGTTAGATTTTTTGCTTTTCTGAACAAGGAATCATGTTGGGCCATAAGACAGCGGATTTCCGCGTTGATCCAGGGCACAGGGTGTTTTTTTGAGATTCGCTTTGTGACAACAGGTGCGTGTTTTATAATATAATATATAATATAATATAATATAATATAATATAATATAATATAATATAATATAATATAATATAATATAATATAATATAATAGGGTAGTGTGTGATATTCACTTCATGGAGTAATTGGTGATCTTCACTTCGTGGGATAGTGCGCGATATATGCTTCATTGAGTAATGAGTAATCTTCGTATCGTAGGTTATTGACCGATAATCACTTCATGGATTAATGGATGATCTTCATTTCATCTCCGAATGTTCTAGTTGTTTATAATCTGGATCCTCTTGTTATATAATACATTTATAGTCCCGCTTTAAACTTTTGTATAAACACTTCTAGACTCTCAGAGGAGTGTATTACAAGATGTAACCTGCCAATTTAACGTTTCCATGGTGCTTTTTCCTTAATAGATATCGATTCCTTAATTAAGTTGGATGACATTCAACTTGATTTAAATACTTCTCGAACGCTATAAATGGTTCAGTACTCTCACTCAAAATAAGGCGAACTTCAAGTCTTCTTACTAAATGAATAAATTAATTTATTTCCACTTTCAAATACAAATTAAAATAAACATACATTGCTTGGAAATATTTCACCATCAAGTCCAGTAGTGATGGCTAAACGGTTCACCTATCTTGACTTATCAAACAGTCGCACTGATAATTTACTGATAAGCGTGGCCCACTGCTGCATTCTGGTAAACCTTACCCTATTTCCGGATACACAAATCTTATTTTCACACCTAAACTAGTACAATTCAAATTCACTTAAAACTAGTCCAAATTCACTTTATACATAGGGCCTATTTACATTAATTATTTTTATACCTACAAACAATATATTTTTAATTCAGAACTTCAAACATATATTCAACATGTTCTTGATTAAATAGCCACCTTTTTAATTTAATCAAAAATTGTTTTTCTTTTAATATTTTCTTTATTTCAAGTGGTAAAAAATTAAACAATTTTGGTGCCAGAAAGAGATATGAAACCCTAAATAATGATACATTTACTTTTGGTTTCTTTAAAATACCTCTAACTAAATTACGAGTATTGTAACATGTATCATGCAAGTCCTCATTCCCATTCTGTCCAATTCTAATATAAAACATTCTTGAAACTTAAAAAATATATAAATGTCGAATTGGAAGGATATTTAAAAATTTATATAAAGGAAATGACGATTCGCGTCTTTGTTTAAACAGCAATATACGGACAAAATGATTTTGAGTTTTAATTATTTTATCTATATATGTTTTAAATGTTCCTCCCCAATAGTGTAATCCATATTGTAGCCTTGATTGTATTAAAGCACAGTATAGTGATCTCAATAAGTCCGAATCGCATAAGTGTCTTAAGAAGTAAAAAAAGTCTAATATTCATTCTACATTTGGTAATGAGTTGCGTAATATGTTGCTTCCAGTTTAATCTTTCATCAGTAACAATTCCCAAATATTTAAATGTTTGTACCTTTTCAATGGGTTGACATTCACATTTGTTTTTATTAATGCAGCCTCTTTTATGAAATTGTAGTGGATATTCGAAGACAAAACTGTTAAAACCAAAGTTTATAAATTTAGTTTTAGATACGTTTACTGTCATGTGGTTTGCAATGCACCAGTTTATTATGAATAGTCAGATCTTGCATCATTTGTCTCCAAATCTCCTCTTTATCTTTATGTTTATAAGTAAATGCTACATAATCTGCGAAGGCTGTTACAGTTCCATTAAAAGGTTTATCTAAAAGATCATTTATAAAAATCAGGAATAAGTTTGCAGATAATACTGTTCCTTGTGGTACTCCCTTTTTAATTAATTCTGGCTTGCTATATGTATTTCTTAACCTAACTATTTGATATCTCTCTGATAAATAGCTCCTAAACCAATTCAGTGCATTTCCTCATATACCAATTCTTTCTATTTTTTCTAGTAGAATGCGATGATCTACTATGTCGAATGCTTTCCTAAAGTCAATAAATAATGCAGATGCTTTCATATTGTCATTCAATGATTTATATAGATCTTCTACAAAGCCAGACAGTGCACTTTCTGTTGATTTTCCTTTAATGAAACCGAATTGATTGGGGCTGAATAACGAATTTTTTGTAAGATAATCTATGAGTCTTTTTTCATTGCTTTTTCAAGTGGTACCTTCGCAAGTGCTGGTAATAGGCTTATCGGCCTCAGATCGTCTATTTTTTCGGAGCTTTTTTCTTCTGAATAGGAACAATTATACATTTCTTAAAGCGATTCGGAAATAGTTCTGTTTGAAAACTTAAATTAAATATATATTCTAACACATTGGAAATAGCTGGCGCAGACTTTTTAATTAGTAGTACAGGTAAATTATCTATTCCATTTGATCTTTTATTCTTTAGTGTATTTATAGTCTGCTCTACTTCTTGCGATGTAACCGGTGAAATGAATTTGTAAACTAGGAAAGTTATTGGAGTCAACAGTATTATAAGAGGTCATATTTAGTTCAATATTTACAAAGTAGTTGTTTGTCTCATTACACATGTCCTGAATTTTATCAACGACTCTACCGTTATCAAGTATTACTTTACTCAGAGTGCTTTATCTTTATTTCCAATAAGCTCATTGATAAGTTTCCACTGGCCAGAAACATCTCCATTACAATCTCTAAACTTATTTCTATAATAAATCTGCTTGGCTAGATCAATTTATTTTTGTAATCTCTTACTGTAGTTATTAAAATATTCTCTAAGATTTAAATTATATGGATTTCTTCTCATATTTTTATACATTTTATTTCTAACATTTAACTTCTTTAATACATGTAATGATATCCACGGGCTTTTCGTTTTTGCTTTTTTTAGATTAGCATCTAGTTCCTGAGTGGATGAATTATTTTCCATGGATTTACTAATAATATCATAAAAAATATCTAAACATGTATTTACATCGTTATTTTCATATATTAAACTCCAATCTGTTTCCCTTAGCTCCTCTGCGACTTGATCATAATCAACATAAGTGACAATTTTATTTCCTATTTCATTTCCTTCTCCTTTCTTATCATAATTAAAAGCCAGTCCAATCAAAAAATGATCAGTTAAACGTACGTCAAATATTGCTGCTGAAACAGAGTTAATATTTTTGTATCGCAAAAAGACATGATCAATGCACGATTTTGAATTGTATCCGATTCTGGTAGTTTGATTAATTATAGGAACAAAACTGAAGCTGCTCATTAAGTCTAAATAACTGTCAACTTCGGCCGAGTTAATGTTTATCTTAATGTTAATATCTCCGATTAAAAACGCATAATGTTTTATATTATTTAGTAGATTTTCTAACTCTGTTAAATAATTTCTAGTGTTAAACTCCTGGAGTCTATAAATTGCTATAATATTAGAATAAAAATCACCACCCTTTACTTCTAAAACTAAATAATCTGCTGTATGCATTATACAATCATTGACCTTAACACTAATACTAGAATCTATATATACAATAACTCCTCCAGACGCATATCTGTCGTTACACATGCTGTACATGTTGTAACCTGGTAACTTGTATAATCCTACTTCTTCTGTATTAATCCAAACCTCGGTTAGAACAATAACTGTTATTTTATCTTTGATAGAATTTACCATTGCTTCAAACATACAAAATTTATTTCGAATACTTCTAATATTAGCGTATAAAAAAATTATATTCCCATTGTCAGTATTAAATAAATTACCATTAAAGTTATAATTAATTGGCCAATTAGTTTCTTTATTAGTTTCTAACATATATTAATCAATTACGTATTAAAATTCTAATCCATAATACAATATTTCATAATGTACTGGATTGCAAATTAATAATAATTATTTAGGACTTTACATTGTTACCTGTGACTAGCAAATTACTCCAGTTTGGCCAAGTCATCGGGACTGTCAATCCTGAGACATTTCTGTCCATCTGACTTCCTCACATACACTTTGCCTTCCCTACACCACACATACTTCCATCCTATTACTTTACACTTATCCTTGGTGCGCGAGAGAAGTACCTTGGTCTCGGGGGTCAGGTGCTCGCCTATGAATACTCTGCGCTTGGGGAAGTTCTTGTTCACGCTGTCCGCAGTGAGGTCCCTCCGTTCCTTGGCCTTGGTTATCCACTGGTCTCTAACCATTCTAGTACTGAACTGTACTATCAAAGAGGGTGATCTTCCAGCCTGGAACGACGGTACTCTGTGAGCTGCTGCTACATCCTCTCTGCGCAGGGTAACTCCGATGGCCTTGCCGACGTCCTCTACCACGGTGTACCGACGTCCTCTACCACGGTGAGGACGTCTACTAGGTTTTTCAGTGACCTGAGGCAACTATGGTTAAAGTTAAAGATCGTCTCGTTTTTCCAGCCGAATAGTGCTAAGAAGCCCTCTCTAACACTTAACCTGGGGACCAACGGCTTAAGGGTGACTTCCGAATCACTTCCAGTGACCGGGCAGACAGGATGCGTGCTAGGACGGGATCGCTCAGACGGTCACCCATCCAAGGGACAGTCACGCTCGATGATGCTTGACTCCATTATTTTGTGATAACGTCGGAACCCCCCGGTCAAGGCCACTGGCCTCTGGCCACTGACAGTTCAGAATAAAATCCTTCACAAACAATTTAAGGAATCACTCGAAGATGCAAGTTTTATAGATTCACCACAGTCAGAGCACAATGTAAGCGTTTAGCTGGAAAATGCTAAATTAGTTTATGGCCCATGTTCAAAAAGACCCTCCCACTAATCCAAAATAGTTGTGGACTTATTTTCAGCCTCTTAGCCACAATAACCCAACTGACGGGGCTTATCTTACTACGGGCAACCTGGTTGTTTAGTAAGCATGGTGATGTTCCTAGTGATGTCAAGGTTAAACTATCGTCCCTAAGTGTTCTGTTCATTATCGCAATTGATGTCATGGAAGTTTATAGCATTTTGCAAAGACTTGTGGCCCAGAAAGCTAGTGGTGGGTATTGGCACTCCCGCCTTAATATACTCGTACATTGGCTCTTCCACCTTCCTATACACGAACAGTGATATTGGCACTTCCGCCTTCCTATACATGAACAGTGATATCGGCACTTTCGCCTTGCTATACACGAACAGTGATATTGGCACTTCCACTATCCTATACACGAACAGTGATATTGGTACATCCGATTTTCTATACACGAACAGTGATATTGGCAATTCCACCTTCCTACACACGACCAGTGATATTGGCATTTTCGCCTTCCTATACACGAACAGTGATATTGGCACTTCCACCTTCCTATACACGAACAGAACAACATGTACAAAACGTCTATAAAAATCAACTAGCTGTACCAACCCACATTGCCGGTCATACTATTGAGCTTGGTTATATAATCAAAATTTGAAGGAAGCTTTCAGTTTACATTGTATCCAATTATCAAATTTAGAACAGCTGATGTTATGCATAGTTTACTACTGTACTCAATCATTTTTAATTTTAAACGATTAGCCTTCCACCATTTTATTGAATGTGTTTTTATTAAACAGCTGTTAATAAAATAAATAAATCAAGTACTATTATAGCTCCATAAGAATACCATGGGAATTTTGGATGCCAGTGGGACGGATTCCTTAGGTTGGGAAAGAAAATCTTAGTGAGCCTCTAGGGGCTAAGCTAAACCTATGTACAAAATGTCAAGTCAGTTGGACGTAATGTTTTGCATAAATAGTGATGAGTGGTAAATGTATTTTATATATATAGATGATAGTCGAATGAATTCACTATATTTAGTAGACTAATTATAGCCAAAACAAAAACAATTCTGACTCTTTGAGCCGGTAAAAAGTGCATTTTCATAACATTTTATAGTGCAATGGAAAATACTATACTAGAGTGATCGGTCAACTTTAAATGTAAGGTTCTCCAGTAAAGATATACTATCGTAAGGCAATGACAACGTTCCAGTGTTGGTAAATGGGGCCTACCATTACATTTCCTGCTTTTCAATTCAACACTATTTAATTTTCAATTTCATGGCTTTAAGTTTTAGAGGAAAGAGCTAAGAGGACATTCATTATTCATCTCTAAGACGCCGATCGTAGAGATATGGGCGAATATGAGGAGTTAATGAGTGTGATGAGTGTAGATGAACGAGTGTAGTCATTGTTACTATGTGAGTTCGGCTTAGCTCAGAAAGGACTATTTATTAATAACCCAATAGCCAGGGCAACTATGGGACCTACAGCTTTACGTGGAATCCGAACCACGTAGTGTTGGTCTGATTTTCAGCTAACTGACAAGTCTGACACTCAGTTCTCTTCCCTACACAATATCCGAACCTTGACTACCATTCAACACGGACACTCCAGACTTCTCTAGTAGTGTCTACGTTGATGACAACCATTGAGCGTAGGCCGTGTCGGTATTAAGAGAACCGAACATGGAACCTATCGCCTACAATCTCCCAAACACTTTGTCCCCAAGTAGCTGAGTTACAGTACTGTGCCAACAGTGCCGACTTTCTTTAAGTTCATTTTTAAAGAAACTTTAACACAAAGACTTTATTTAGACTTTTTGCCAGTAAAACATATCAATTCCACAACATTTCCTGTCTGACCTGTGTAAAGTTTACAGAGGGACATGGAAGCCACCTAGAACTTACAAAAGCAATTTAATTGGATTAATACCCTGCAACTTGGTGATAATTTAAACGAGTTTTAAATCAATAAAAGTTTGAAATGTGAATATCCACGGGGACCCCAAACAGAAACCGAAAGGGATCAATTGAGTTACTAAAGTTATGTGTACAAAACGATTTATAGATTTTCAAAAGCAATTCCAAAAGGAATTATTTTTGTAATAGAATGTCGTCAGAATAGGGATAATCTGTAGAGCAATAATAATTTAAGCAATTTCTTTTAAAGATTTTTTTGTCGATAAATGCTCAAGTCTCTTGTAAAAAATTGATACTTTTAAAAACGGAATGTTACCGAAAATTACAAGATGGCTGAAGGACGTATGGAATTGTCAGTTTCACACTTTGTAGTTCCAAACATAGCTTATAATAAACTGGTTGCAACTAACTATTTTTTATATAGTAATAGACCAGTGGAAATTATGCATAGTAATAATTTAACTAAATAATGAAAATAGAGTAAACGAGTTTGATATATTTATTACAATTAAAATTGAAGTTATTTTTTTCAAGTTATTAGAGATAGTTTATGGAGATTATAACTGAAGCAAGTTCCTTAATTGTAAATAGGTTCTTAGAGAGACTAACAGTATCTTACTCTTTGCGTAAGATGAGTTTTTTTATGTTTTATTGGCAAATAATGATGATTAAATCATCTGCTTGTTAATAGGCTAGTTTATTATTAAATCATCTGCTTGTTAATAGGCTAGTTTATTATTAAATCATCTGCTTGTTAATAGGCTAGTTTATTATTAAATCATCTGCTTGTTAATAGGCTAGTTTATTATTAAATCATCTGCTTGTTAATAGGCTAGTTTATTATTGTTTTTAAAGTTGAACATTTTATATTTACCAACATTTATTTAAAGACGAAGGAAATTTTTCTAAGGCCATTTAAATATTCTATGAAAATATACTATTGTATAATTATTATTAAAGACTAATTTTTAAAATTAAGACGACGTGTCTTGTAGTTACTTTAATCCTAATAACATGCAAATATTCATAGAGGACCACTTCAGATTGGTCTTGATATTTTTTCTTAGGCTATAAATCAACACAATTTTTAAACAATAATTCACATTTTTGTTTGTATCAAAAACCTCCAAAGGTCAGCAATATTTATCACACTACTTCGCAATCTATAATCTCTCATCAAACTGGCTCCTTGATGTCTACAAAGTCTGGGTACGGTTTAGCAGATAACATCCATAAACTTTGCACAGTGTTATTTGGCTATGTAAACTATTTATTATTCTTTGCTATTACCATGACACTCCTACCACTAGGGACTGCTCACATGGGAAGTCATACAAATCTTAAATGTAAGCATGGGTCCACATTTTAGAGAGCTTAGTTAGAAGACTTGAACGCCGCAATCCGCATCTACAAAGGTTTATCCAATCAGGAGTGGCGGGGTGTATTAGACACATACTGTAAAGTACATTATGAGCTGCATGGTTCGTCGTATTAAACTAGCCCATGACGATTTTGTTAGACCTATCCAATACTGTGATACAATGAAACAAAAGTTAGGTGCAGACCTGTGTTATTTTTAACTACACTGTTTTTCAGACGAGGCAAGTTTTCTGTTAAATGAACATTTAAACCGACATAACTGGTGTGGTTAGCTTGTTGTGCAGTAGTGGATCTTACCACATCATTCAATCCCTCTTTTTTTAGTAATTATTAAAGTATAATGAAAACTTGCATACATAATGACATTGGTACAGCAAAAAACCCTCGGGAGTGACTGTTTAATTTCTGTGCATACTTTATTTGAAATGTTAAGAAACCCATTAGTATAAGGTCCTCGTGGACAGTGGATGTTCGAAAAAATAAATACTTTTTTCAGCATATCATCTATGTAATGGGACTTTGCATTTTCTTTGAGTAAGGTTAGCAGTTAACTTGTAATATTTTAATAAGAGATCCTTAAAACACGAATTTATATTTTTGAATCTTTAAATTGGCAAAATTTCGTCTTAATAAGAACATGGCATTATATTGTTTACTAACCAGCATATTATTTAAGATAATTAATTATAAGATAATAACTTGAACACTATTATTGAACACTTTAGCTAAATTAACATTACTATTGAATTCTTAACGCAGTAGCTCACAGGGGTTGTTAGCGATATTGAGTTTTATTTGAATATTTACTGATGCGTATTCTATTTGACGCACGGAGAGTGGATGTGTCCATCAAATGTACATGAACGAATGCTGTAGTTGTAGAAACTTCACTCTGGAAAGGGGTCAGAGGGAAGATTATATTTGGTCTTATCTATAATTTGTAAGGTTAAGCAGTTTGGGGCCAATATTACAAACGATTGCTGCCCCAGTTTCAAAAGTAGTAAAAGAAATCGTTAATCCCAGACGTTTCGAAAACTCTGAAGATCAAGTGACGCCATCGATTTTGAAGCTTAACTGCCTTGGATACAGTCGACACCAGAAAACAATCGAGCAAAATTAGGTTAGTCTTGCATTACAAGTTTGTTTGCTTGCTATGAAAGGCTAGTACAAAACACGCAACAGTAAACAGTAGAGGAGAAGGTCCAAATTTCGACTATCACTTTCTTTTTCACTTATTATATATTAAATACTGAAGTAAAATTAAGTTAAAAACTGAGTAACTATAACTTATATAGTTATAAATTAAACCCAATCACTCAAATGATTAAAAAATATAACACTTATAAGAAATATTTTTTTTTGTCACATGAGACATAACTCTTAGTTTTTGAAACATGGTCTAAATTCCGACTACCAACTAAAAATTACCAAAAAATGAATAAAACTCTGAAAATATTTAAAACTTTTTATTTGTATGTTACATAATTCAAAAAATTTGAACATAGTTATGAATTAAGACATTCCATACTGGTATTGTTAATGTTATAATATAAATAACATAATAACACTTTGAGCATTGTCATGTTATTTACAAAAATCACATACACAAAAATGTGTATGTCTGCTCCAGCACATTCGTTATGTGCCCAAAGATTACACATTACACACATAACCCAGAGTTCTCCCTTGTGGTCGTCCGAAAATAGACGTTGACAAAACATACATGCTGCATCATCTTGCTTTGGTTTTTTAACTCCCACGCGGAAATCAAATTCACTTATGTTGTCGTCGACAATAGAGACATCATCACAATCTTCAGAAGAACTACTATCAGGTTTCTCCTGTTCATTTCCTTTGGATTTATTTTTAACCAAATCCTTACCCTTCTTTTTTTTCTTCTCAAAATCCAAATCTAATCTTTTTTTACGGATTTTTTCTCCGGATTGATGGCTAGCGATTGTATTAGAGATTTTTTGTATGGTGTGCCAGTTATGATGCAAGCCCCAACAGCCTTGCGACCTCTGTTGCTGGATTTTCTTTTTTCTTGATGGCACAGGGATGATATCGTAAGGACTAACACTGCACGTGGAAGTGCTAGGTTGAGGGTCATTACAAACGTCAGCAATCAACGGCGTGTTTGGCTTGTCTGGAGTCGGTGTTGGTCCAAAAGATGAAGATGATGCTTGAGTTTTCTCATTTGAACTTATTGTTTGTGGACTGCATGTTTTAGCAGATTCTTGTGCTGAAGCGATATAGTCAGAATCAGTGATAATATTTTTGTTCATCGGGAAGATGCCTGTTTTTTCGAAACCATTCTTTGCTATCTCCCCAGTTTGCACTTTCAAATATGCCTTTCCGAACAGTTCCACCATGTCATAAGTAGATAATGGTTTGTCAGAGTGAAGTAACTTCTGCCTTATTTCTTCACTGTAGTGAGTCTTTAAAGGACCCATAAACGTTTTGTCCAACGGCTGTACCTTATGTGAACAATGTGGTCGCAATGACACAATTGTCACATGGTTGTTTTTTGCTGATTCTATTAAATCAACATTTCTAACATGGCTGTAATGTCCATCTAAGACTAAAAGAACTGGAGAGTCTTCAGTAGGATTTACTTTAGCTACAAAATGTTGGAATCAATTAGTAAAAATGTTGGTTTGAACCCAACCTGATAGGTGAGCAACTCCAACGGTGCCCGGGGGAGCTCCTTTCATTAGCAAATCGGTCATATTCTTACGTGGGAAAATTACTTAAGGTGGAACAAAGAGTCCAGAGGCATTCATACATGCTATGACCGTCACAGTTGCTCCTCTCTGCTGATGTAAGACTGGCGATTTGGCGTTTGCCTTTCTTTCCAATTACATAGGGAATTTTGCTCTGCACAACTGTCAGACCAGTCTCATCGACATTGTAAATTCGATAAGCTGGGTAATTGTGTTTTTCAAAGGCTTCTTCTAAGGAAAAGAGCACTGACATTTTCTTTATTAAAGCCTAAGGCACGAGAAAAAGAGGTTCCACAGGGTTTTCGTAAGGACAGAGTGTCTTTATGGCGTTGTAAGAATAAATCTACCCAAGTACGGCCTGCCGATCCTTCCTTGAAGGGGTGGTTAACACCATTTTTAACTGCAAGCTGGAATGCCATACGCCGTAGATCCCCTAAAGTAAATCCATAAAACTTTGCCTCCATATAAAGTAAATAGTTTACTAGTTATTTTTCTAGTATATCTCCTAGTACTGGCTTCCTCCCTATCTTAGTTACTACCAGTTTAGTAGGGGACTCCTCAATCCTTTTGCTGAGATCTCTTAATGTAACTCGCGGAACGTTGTAGGTCTTACTAGCTTTAAGGGTCCCCATCTTTTTTTCTCGAACGGCATAAATCGCTTTTTTCATATCCTCTTCATTTCATTTACGTCTTTTATTTTTAGACTTATGTTTTGGCGTTTTTCTAGGCATTCTGAAACAAAAATAGCGTAGTTTTAGTTTTCATGCCTTCTGGTCCAAATTTCGACTGGTCGAAATTTAGACCAACACGTGGTTGTCGGAATTTAGACCTACGCGTGGTTCAACTTTTGAGGTTATGTACGGCGTCAAACAACGTGTAAACAGTGAAACTAAAACAGCATTAAACAGCCTAAAACCTACTTAATACAGTAAAATAACGACTTTACAGCTGGCACTAAAACTCTATGAGTAAAAAAACTTAGAGTACATACCTGACAAAACTTTGAAAGTAGACAAAACAAACTTTTCACTGGCACACTCGTACTCGAGGGCAAGCGGAACTGACGTTTCTACAGGACAAAGGCAACGTATTAGGGCGCAGTTTTAAATTTTTTCCGTCAGACTGCAGGACTTCCTTGTCCGTGAAACCTTGCTAGGCGGAATTTAGACACTAGTCGAAATTTGAACCTTCTCCTCTACTACATAACTCCTGGATCGTAAATACACTATTGTACTAGAGATTTAAGTGTATAGTTCTCACCCTTGTATGGTGAATGACACTTTCCATTGTGATAGAATTTAAGAACATGATGGTTTAAAAATAAAAATAAAAGGAATAGTCGTTTAATGAATTACTAAAGGGATATTTGCAATATATTATGTTATGTTATAAAATGTACAAGCTTGAAAATTGTATACGTATGAACGAGTGTTGGTTAACCCAGTAAATATATTGGATGGGTGTATGATGAATATTTGTGGTTTACCACAGGCTCCCATCAAGGGAATTATGACTGTAATTTGTGTGTGTGTGATTCGACCATTAACGACCGATGTTGCCGACCTCGGCCAGGAGGTGGAGTCAGTTATGACGAACTGCAGTTATAAAGTATCCTGCAATACCAATGGCTGGTCTAGTTACGACATGTAAATATCATTTTATCTAATGTAATATTTTGGTTATTTTATTGCCAACTTCTACAAAATATTTCCAAAAATTGCCTTGAAAATAATTAATTTCATATTTGCAAAAGCAATTTCAACCTTGCGGAGTACCTAATAACTTTTCCCAAACTTTGGCTAACTTGCTTTGTTATAAAAACTTATGCTTCCTCATTATATTTTTTATTGCTTATATAGATGTAAGATAACAAGCTTTCCTCGGGCCTGATTCTCATTACATTGTATAATCAGATAGTTAATACATTCGAAGATCAAAATGGATTTTTCAGAAATAATCTTCGTAACATTAATGTTATAAGTACAGGTTCTTACATTCTTACATATGAGACGCCGACACAACGTTGTGCGTATTTTAAGGCGATTATGAATGATTATATGAGTGTAGGATGAGTGTGGATGAGTGTAGTCTGGTTACTAACTGAGTTCAACTGATCCTCAGAAAGGGCAATTTATTAATAACCCAACAGCCAGGGCAACTAAGGGACCTACAGCTTTACGTGGAATCCGAACCACGTAGTGCTGGTCTGATTTTCAGCTAATTGACAAGTCTGATACTCATTCATCTCCCCCACACAACATCCGCACAATGATTACCACCCAACATGGACACCCCAGACTTCTCTAGTAGTGTCCACTCCGATAGCAACCACTGAGCGGACGCCATGTCGGTATTAAGAGGACCGAGCATCCAACCTATCGCCTACAATCTCCCAAACATTTTGTCCCCAAGTAGCTGGGTTAAAGCACTGCGCCACCAGTGCCGACAGGTGTAAGGTTGATAATAGAAAACACCTTTTTCAAAATAAGGTTGTGATTTAATCTGCTTGCATATTAATAAATCTAAATTTATAAATGTTAGTTGTTATGCTTTGTGGCAAATACATTAATCGACCTCCTTCTGATGATTTTACTTTGTTAGTTAATCTAGGACACCAAATTTAATTGTTATTTCACTTCTTTTGGAAATAGACTAATCTAAACTAAAAAAAAAAAAAAATAAAATAATTAAAAACTCTCTTTGTAATAATGTACAAAACTATAGTCATTAATTTTGTTGTTAGGATGGACTTTGGATCTTTTCCGTTATGATAAATCCACTCACTACCACTTGATAATGTGCTATTGCTAAAAAAACAGTCCCCCAATAATTTTTACGTCTACTGTAGTATTCCTTATACGCTAGGAATCCGATATCACTAGCCTTAGCTTAAGCTTTACAAGAACTAACACACGGAGAGCGTATTTAGCGGTAAGTCAAACATTGGATTTACCAATTTATGATGAACTTTAGTAGCCTCCTTGCCTAACCTAACCTAACTTAACCTAACCTAACCTGACCTAACCTCACCGTCATTGAGATAAAGAAAGTAGTGGTAGTGAAGCAACGGAAAAAGTACTGGTAGTAAATTAACGGAAAATGTCTCGGATATTTTAATCAATAAAACTTTGTATAGGTTTTAATACATCAAACTTGTTCAATTATTTTGTAAATAGCAAGATAAACGTAAGAGTTAAACTCAACTTTACGCAAGCATACACTTTGAAATTCTATAACGCAACTATAATTATTTCTCCGTTCGTTCTAAAGAAATTCTTATGTTAATTAGTAATTTTATGAATTACGTTTTACTTTATACAATTTTCCATTTAAAAAAATGACAATAAAAGCCATATTTTATTAAAAGCAAAAAGTGATAAAGATTTGGAACTAATAAAAATTACATTTGGTATCTAAATACTTCTTCTCCCATACAATGTAAATATATTTAAGTAAACATTTTGAGGGAGTCAAAATTCAAATTATAAAAGTCCAAATTCACACACCTGTCAAACCAGTTTGATTTGAGCTCACAAAATGTCCAAATTCATACCCCTAGGCTCTGCTTCAATATTTTTGGATTTGAATGTACTCCCCCTTGGAAACGGTTTACATCAACGTTGTAATTCCCCTATGCAACTAAATAAATTCTTAAACATACTATTGGGTCCATTTCCAGTCAATCTCTGTCAGATTTTAAGGAAAGCAACCGTGAAACCTCTGCAGATAGTTTTTTACTATTCCACATGCCTTTGAAACATAACAAGGCCTTAACATGAATGTGGTATGATAGTATTGTTTATTTAATTAATTGAATTTGTATTAAAATTGCAAAAATAATGTACTTTATTTTTGTTTCGTATTTGGAAAAATATAATACCTTTAAAACAAAATTGAAAAACATATGTACCCCTTTATACGAAAACGTTACTTGAATGTAACACTAATGTTTTTTCACACAACTACTATGAGTTTAGCTGTTTTCGTTATGTGTTTACAACCCGCGAAACATCATATTTTCAACAGTTGTCTATTGTTTACTACCGAAAGTAACATTGTTTACAACCGAAAATTTTGCACAGTCAACAACACCTGTTTTTATTCCGTAGTGTAGTGAAAAGTATCGTTCGAAACTCGAGTGAAAGTGTTTTGTATGGTCTCGACCATTTGAAGTGCTCGACAAGTATCGCACTTCAAACATATGGTCTCGAACATGCAAAACCCCACTTTCCACTCTTGTTATGAAATATACTATTACATCATACAATTTACGTAATCTGTACCTACTAATACCGCCTGTCCTAATATACTTTTTACCATTGAATGTATACTTTTATGCCCAAGGACCAAAATAAATAGTGTTAACAGCTGTTACACATCGATTTCCGTAAAGCTGGGGCAAAGCAAGACGTCATTGACTTTCTATCTCATATGAACACTGTCGAAATATTGTTATTTCTTAATAATATTTATCTTAATTATTTAAGTAAAATATCTATAATACATATTTAAGCTTGGAAACTATACACTTAGAAAAATATACACTGTCAAAACATTGTTATTTAAAAAAAATACTTGTATTAGTTAGTTCAGTAAAATATCGATAATGCATTTTAAGCTTCAAAACTATACAGACTGGAACACAGAGGAAAACTATAATAATGGATCTATAGTTAATTAAAGTTAACTTGAGTTACTCTCATTATTGGCGTCTCTCTATAATGACTTGCACATCTTCCTCATGTCACATCATCCTACTGCCATAAGTTTCATTCTAAATAAAAATCTCGGTATAAATTTTAAAAAGTTGCAACTAGTTCCTAAACAAGTAATTAATTTTCAAATAAACAAACTATCCTGTTTTTAAAGAAATGTAGCCACGTACTTTAATCTTCTTAAGTAAGTATAGTGTAATTCACACTATTTCAAAGGAGCTTGGAATAGCAAAAGAATTATTTGCCAAGGCCTCTCACGCCTGGTTTCAACGAGAGGTTGAGATTGCAACGCAGGCTTCAAACTTAGTTGTAGGTAGGTACAGTCAAATTAAAAAACTTGCTGAAATATTACTGTTTGGCCAGGTAGTGTGAATTTGGACATATTACCTCGCTGAGATCGAACTGGTTTGACATGGGTGTGAATTTGGATGTGGCTGCTGGTACCCCTCCCTAATGGGGTGTGAATATGAACACACCCGAATTGTGATTAAACAGGCTCATTATCTTAAACGAATCATGACTTCATTAGATCGTTGAAAACAAATAAATACGTTTAAAAACTTGAATATATAATAAACTAACTTATAATAATTGTTATTCCACTTATAATTGAAAGCATTAAACTTCTTAAAATATATTATGTTTCACTATGTTATAGGGTAAGTAAGGAGGATTTTGTGTTCTCAAATTTTGTAAATTTATTGAGTTTAAGATATGATAGTTTTACTTTTATTTGTTTTATCTTATTATCCAATATTAATCCTATTACAATATATATGACACATTTTCGTGTTTTACAATCGATTAGTATTTTTATCTTAACTTTAATTATCAACCTAATCTTCTGCAGTACGTCAGTTTAGAAAAAATAAATCTACAAAACTATTTCCTTTAATCATTTTATTCATTAATATTTTAGCCCCTAAACTATTGTCATGACTTAATTAATGAAAAAATAATTATTTGGAGATAATGGACGTTTGACTAAATCGGTCTGCCAACACTTTTTGAATGTCAAATTATTGTCTACCCACGATTCATCCATCTATACAATATTCCAACCTTCATGTTTGGCTCTAGCTCTTCCGAGAAACGTTATTTGTGTGGCTAGCAGCGGCGGCGCATTTCTCCTACCCCCCGCACCTCTCGCTGGAAATCTCCTAAGCTGGTGACACTGTATCATTAGCATCAATGCACAATGGTTTTATTAAAAATAAAACTACTTTTATAAATTTATTTGACATACAGTTTATTCTCTGTATACACTAACTTGGCCGATGGACTCCTGCCTACCTGCGACCGGCCCGCCCGTTCTTCGATCACACACCCCCTCGCGCAGCTGTTTCAGTGATGAGTCACCTATTGGTGTTACCACTGCACTGGTTAACTTTTTTGTGTGACTCGGAATTTTTACCTTATTTATATATTCCTGGAAAGTATAGGAAAAAAAGAAGAAAAATGATACCAAACACGATCGTATTAACTATAAAAACGATTTATGCAACCTCATAATTAGCTAGGACTCACGTTTTAATTTATATATTAAGAAATTAATATAGCACCACTATACATAGTTTTTTTAATTTTTTACAGAGCCACGTTTCACGACTGCCACGATTGCTCTCAAATTCTCAACGAATAGAAGTGACTGCTATGTAAATAAGAATGTAGCCTACTTCACATGATATAAATATGAAAGAATGTACAGTATACTTAAATCAGTGAACAACTTGTAAATAGATTTACGATGTAGGAATGCACAGTTTGGAGTCTTGTACGGTTTAATTTAGGAATATTTATTTTATTTTTGAATATTTGGTTTATTTCTTGTTCGTATAACATGTAGCCTACTAAACTAAGAGTAACTTATATAAGTTTTTTACTTTGTTTTGTAGTTTTTGCTTATTATTTGTAGTTTGTTTTTTAATTTGTTTAGTTTTGTTTTGAGTTGTCTGACAATTTTAGAAACATGTCTGCTACTGATTTGCTACAGCAGCAGTTGAAATTACAGTTAATTGTCATTTTCCTGAGGGAAACTGAACAATCACTAACCTTTTCATATTCTTTCTGTGTCCGAGATATAAATTTATGTTCCAATGCCCATTGGCTAGGTTGTGGATCTACAAAATCCTTTAGTAATTGCACCAACTCGTACAATTGCACAAATTCGTTTTACGAATGTTTTATATATATATATATATATATATATATATATATATATATATATATTTAGTCATTTTACAAAATAAATAAATAAATATGCTACACATAACTCTTGTTTTGATTCATTTCCATTTAGAAATTAAAGGGTAGCGTGATACCTAAAAATGAGGATGCACAGCTCGTTTTTATAATTAATACCATAGTGTTTGGTATAATTTATCTTAATTTTTTCTATAATTTTCAGGAATACTATAATAAGTTAAAATTACGAGCCGCAGAAAAATTTTAACTAGTGCAGTGGTAACGGCAATAGGTGACTAATCACTGAAACAGCTGCGCGAGGGGGTGGGTGATCGAAGAACGGGCGGGCCGGTCGCAGGTAGTCAGGGCCCCATCGGCCAAGTCAGTGTATACAGAGAATAAAGTATTGTAATAACACAATTTATCGGCAAATAAACTATGGAGAATCCCAGGGACATGAAAATGTCAAGAATTGTACGTAAATTTTCTTAAAACCTAAATGAAATTGAAGCAACATAAAAGAAGTTTAAATATAAAGGTACCCCTTCCAAAGATTTAATTTTTGTCTGAAAACATATGTGTTATGTACATCATTTACTATTATTAAATAGAAACACGGTTGCGAAGTTTTACTGTTGAAGGCAAGCAGCTGTAGGAACAGCTGTTTTACAATACTTTATGAGGTGGATATACAGTAGTCAGTCTTAGATTTAACACAGAACAAGAGAACGTAAATGTCATAATAAAATGTATGGTATGGATATATCTGTTAACTCACGGAAACAAAGAGAAGACACTGACTAATTATATTAAATTCATTATTAATTTAGGAATTAATATTAAAATGTGTATTACTTGACAGTTTTATGAAATCCCTAAGAGAAAGAAACTAGTTTAAAGAACTTAGAAATACTGGAGAGTAATGTTATACATACAATATATCTGCATATCTTCCTTATCGTTTATGAATAGTCGGCACTGGTGGTGCTGTGCTGTAACCCAGCTACATGGGGACAAAGTGTTTGGGAGATTGTAAGCGACAGGTTAGATGCTCGGTCCTCTTAATACCGACATGGCATCCGCTCAATGGTTGCCATCGGCGTGGACACTACTAGAGAGGTCTGGGGTGTCCATGTTGGGTGGTAGTCATTGTGCGGATGTTGTGTGGGAGTGATAACTGAGTATCAGGCTTGTCAATTAGCTGAAAATCAGACCAGCACTACGTGGTTCGGATTCCACGTAAAGCTGTAGGTCCCTTAGTTGCCCTGGCTGTTGGGCTATTAATAAATTGCCCTTTCTGATGAACAGTTGAACTCAGTTAGTAACCAGACTACACTCATCTACACTCATATAATCATTTATATTCGCCGTTATTTATATACCAACAACGGTGTGTTGGCGTCTCATATGTAAGAATAAGAATAAGATTAAAATTTAAAACTGTAACCTTATAGAATAAATTATATTACAGTGCACTGAAAGGTCACGTTTTGGTTTTATTTCTAAGGAAATGGCATATGAATAAAATAAAAGAATATAATTTCAGTAGATACCTTTTGAGAGTTGAAAAACGTGCCAGTGGTGAGTTTCGTCCCAGCGGTTAGCCGAATTAGTTCGGATTTCTTCGGCAAGTTCCAGTTTAGGGTACCTCCACCAAGACACGTGATCAAAATAAAGAGCTGTGATTGTCTAAAATAACCAATATGGTTGCCATAGAGACTTAAAAATAATTTAAATTAATTTTTGTGTTTCCAACTGTTCAAAAACAGTTGATCAATTAATAATAATATTATTGTTATAAAATTAATTTTGTATTTTTAATAAAAACAAAAATATGAAGATGAGTTGTAGGAATATAGGGATTCTTCATAAATGTATGATTTCAATAGTATAAGACAATGATGACTGAGTTCATGTTTGTGCTTACCGTTATGATTGTATTTGTTGGGGTTAAAATACATTCATAATTATTTTATTTATAAACTGACCAACATTTCCACACCACGTTAGGTCTAAACCAGAGCGTAGAGGTCTTGGCGCGTTGGTAAAAATTTAACGTGCCTCCTTCCCCAGTAGGCCTATGCACACGTGTAAGGAGCCCCATCCATCGCTCCATAAGGTCATGACCACTCCATTACTAAATTGTCATGTCCCATTTTTTTGTTTTGTTTTTGAACCCTATCCAACTGCATGCTACTTTACTCAGAAAAGTCTTTCAATGTAACACATAACCTACAAGGGATTTTATTTATGTTTTTTCCCTAGAAAATCTTACACCCTGGACTTACAGAATTTAGGCCAGCTATAGAGTATACCATTCACACACATACAAATACACTCCAGACTCACAGCAATAGGTCTTACAGTATGTCTGCCTGTATGGTGCGAGGACTGCATCAGGGCTTATGCGTTTTATGGCTGCCTTGGAGAACGGTCGGGCGATTTTTTTAAAATTGAATTTGGGGCGCCCTCTCATCGATGGTACGATATTACAAACAAATGTACTTACATTACACACCTGTACTTATAGAGTTTAAACCGTCCATAGAACACACACAGAGCTAGGAACACTTATTTTTATCTAATTTTTGATAGTAAAGCAGGCTTACCATCATTAGCATATTATGGAAGACAACAAGGTAAAAATACACAATCAAATGGAACTTTCTAAGACTCTTCGAGCTCTTGAACATTCTGTTGAAATTTAGAATGAAATGACTTTTTCTCCAACCCCTTGGTATAAACTGCAAACTAGCTTAAAACTAAAAATTATACTATCCTCCCACAAAATTTGTGAAATTTGCGCTCACACCACTTATTCTTTTTTTGAACAGCTCTGTTAAGTTTGCTCCGACAGTAAGGAGATTTAAAAAAAACCATATTTACATTTATAAAAGGGTTCACAAAAGGGGTTTTTGAACCCATGAAAAAAACACCACTGCCGGTGTCGATATGTTTATGATTAATTGTTTTGTTTTCCTATACCAAACAATTTCATCATGCAAAGAATCTGCATCCCATCCATTTATTTGCTGTGGCGGGGGGACATAGACAGAATTACTATGCATAACCCGATCAACGTGCTCAATCAAATAAGATTCGACACAGGATAGTTGTTCAATATACCAAAAAATTCAAGGCAGTAAGCTGACAAATTCTAGCCATTCAGACTCGCTAAATAGGACAGACGTTTTATGTTTAGCATCTTGGACTTGTGGCTTGAAGTAAATATTTTCAGTAACTATTTTTAATCCAAAGAATGCAAATCTTCTTTTCTCATTTGTTTTGCTTAAGGCACGAATGATTGAAGGTTCCATATTCTGAAACTCGATAAATTCTGGATGATCCAACAAAACATATTTTCGATTGCCTTGTTTGGGAACAAAACGCCCATGTGAAAGTCAAACTCTTTAAAGAGACCCACAGTAACGAATTCTGAGAAAAGTGAATTTACGTTATACGAAGCGTGTTTTTAAAGTAAGTACCGTTTTGGAATCCCGGTCGGCGTTCAGCGCATGCGTTTTGGATACTAATATCTGTTAGTGAGCCACAGCCGCCGTTACGGATCCATTTGACTGCATTTACGGTCACTTATGGCGGTTTAAAATTCCTCCTCAGATAAAAAATGCCGCCGTCTGTGAATTATGCACTGTGTAAATTTTCATAACGCTAAGGGTGTGAAAGCAGCTGACACTCATCGTGAAATGAAATGAATGAAATGAAAAACGTCTTTATTTAATCAGGCGAAGTTGGGACTAAAAAGTCCCTTCTTCCCTTTAACCTGATCGTGGGTCTGTCACAGTGGCAAGTTGGGACTAAAAAGTCCCTTCTTCCCTTTAACCTGATCGTGGGTCTGTCACAGTGGCAAGTTGGGACTAAAAAGTCCCTTCTTCCCTTTAACCTGATTGTGGGTCTGTCACGGTGGCAAGTTGGGACTAAAAAGTCCCTTCTTCCCTTTAACCTGATCGTGGGTCTGTCACAGTGGCAAGTTGGGACTAAAAAGTCCCTTCTTCCCTTTAACCTGATCGTGGGTCTGTCACAGTGGCAAGTTGGGACTAAAAAGTCCCTTCTTCCCTTTAACCTGATCGTGGGTCTGTCACAGTGGCAATTTGGTTTTAAAAATCGTAACCATCACTAATGCTCTAATAATGTGAGAGAACTGGTTAGCTGGTTAACTGGTTGTGTGATTCTCGTCAATTATTTATTTTTGTGATTCTCCGTCAGCATTTTGGGAACCTACTATAAGCATAACCTTCGGTACTTCAAACGGTCTGTCACAACTTCAATAATCACACTTCTTGACACTTGAATACAAACTACATAATGATGCAGTTGTAAAGCGTCTGTTTTTTCTGCCTTTTTTCATCAACGTTTTGCACTAAGTAATCAGTAATAAGTGAAGGTTTCCGACTTCGTTCCTCATCATGCACGTTCACACAACCTTAAAAGCTCTCGTCCATTTCCATACCATCCCATCACTCGTTCTGTTTTCTCAACAAACTCCACAGATCTCTCTATGAATGTCACCTGCTTTCATGCCTTTATCGTTATCGTTAAGACGAATGCCCCTGGCAACGTCTGCACTCTCTCAAATCAAATCAAATATCTTTATTGTTGAGCTTATAAATCCATTTAATAATTAAAAAATACTGGTTACCAAACTAAATATTGTCATTAAAATATTCCACTAGACTGTAATATTCTTGTTCAATAAGAAGTGCCATAAGATTATTTTAAAATTTGGGTAAATTAGGTTCTCCCTTTAATACTGTTGGCAGCTTGTTAAATAATTTGATGCATGAATAGTAAACCTGTTTTTCAAAATGAGAAGATGAATGCCCAGGATGATGAGGCTAATGAGCATGACTGTGTTCTCCTAAGCATATGGTTGGTTGATGAGGGCAAAGGAAAAAGATTTATATTTTTCTTTAGAAATACTAATGATTCATATATATAAATGCTAGCAAAAGTAAAGATATCGTTCGCTCGAAAGATACCTTTGCAAGTTGATGAACTTCCCATCCCCAGAATGATTCTTATTGCTTTCTTCTGAATTATAAACAATTTCTTTGTGTGAGAGCTTTCATAACCCCAAATTGGAATACCGTAGGACCGGTGAGGTATGAAACCCCCATGATAAGCAAGCAGCAGCATTCTACTATTGGAATAAAAAGATAGTCTGCGAAGGAGGAATAGACAACTATTTAATTTTTTTGATACTTTAATAATATGCTCCTGGACTTTAAGTTTAGCGTTGAAAACTATTCCCAAAAAATTAGCACTAGCACTGGATTCAATGAAAGTGTCTCCTAAGAGTAAATAGTTGATATTTTGAGCAACAGAACTAGATTTGGAAAAATTAATTATCTTTGACTTGTCTTCATTTACAAACAAAACGTTGTCGACCATCTAATGAACAAGATAATTTCCTTTTGTGAAGGCGTCGACCTCTAGTTGACCTAAAGATTTATTTGCTACAGTGAAGGAAGTATCATCAGCAAATAGACGCAGGTTTGTGGACGAAACACTACTTGTAATATCGTTGATAAACAGGAGAAACAGTATAGGGCACAGAATGGAATGCCTCAGGAGGCACCCTGTTTGAACAAAGGACACATTTGATTAAAATACCCGAAGACAACCAGAAAAGTCAAGTTTAACCATGCCCCATTTTAAGAATGAAGGGAATTTACCAGATTCAAATGATTCATTAATAAGATGAGTAAATGGTGGTACGAGAGAAACGGAGCAAGATTTGAGTAATTTAGATGACATTTTGTCTTTGCTTGATGAGTTACTGGTTTTTAGTGATGTTATTACTAAACATCACTACGAAGACATTACCTCTCGTTCGTCAGTGGAGAACAGAGCAAAAGTTGATGGTATTTGTTTCAACGAGGCAGACAAGCAATCAGGGGGAGGTTGACCATTCTGTAGGCGTGACCCTACGTCTGTAAAAAGTAAGGTGTTAAAGAAATTGGCAACTTTTTGTGGATCTTATAGAACTTCATTCTTCTCATTTTCAATAAGAATCTTCCTAAACGGTTTAGTTGACTTACCAGGCCTGTTCTCGTTCACAACATTCCACACAGCTTTCTGAACGTTACGACTGTTCTCTATAATTTTAAGCATTAAAGAAGCTTTAAAAGAATATTTTTTTGTTCTAAATTTGTTTTTCAGTGCCAAGTAACTTTTTTTTTAGGGGATTAATTGAATGAAGATGTTTTGTTAACTGATAAATGAAGATCACTCTTTCACGCAGACTAAAAGGATCTGAGTTTAATACCACCTTTTCAAATGTGTTTTTGCTTTTATTTTAGTCTTTATTCTCGAAAAATTAGGTAAAAGTAATAAGCCAAAGTAAAAATAGATAATTCAAATTTGTCATCGATAGAGTTGAGACTATACACACCCTCCAAAGTCTCTCTTTGAAGAACGTTGCTGAACAGTTTAATATTTTCATGA
This sequence comes from Stictocephala bisonia, assembly GCA_035578905.1. Lineage (NCBI taxonomy): Eukaryota > Metazoa > Arthropoda > Insecta > Hemiptera > Membracidae > Stictocephala > Stictocephala bisonia. The sequence continues at coordinate 365 of JAQJVL010004331.1, read as the reverse complement.
GTAAAGGAACGGCTCAGTTTAAATACCGGTTTGTTTATGATCAGAACTTTACTGTAAAAATTGCAAACTTGTGCATGATGGTCCGATATGTCTGTAATTAGTATTGAGGATGCAAACTGGTTAGGTAAGATATTTGTGAATATATTATCTATCAGTGAAGAGGAGCCATTATACTCTCGTGTAAATGTAAATATTGTGTCTCTCAATCCAAAAGACACAATATCCAAAGATCCAAACGTCTCCATTTCCATTCATTCATTACAGTAGACTATTATCTTTATATATATTTATATTTTTGCTATATAGTATTTCGTTATGATATAGTAATTATGTACACTGACTAACTTACCAAATATTCAATTCCA
>JAQJVL010004330.1:0-46673 GCA_035578905.1 Stictocephala bisonia | reverse complement strand
GAGAAGAATTCCTGATGTAAGAACATTTGTAAGGGTTTATAATTGTTTGCGTGAAACTGGTAGATTTCCTGTCAATGACCGCTCCGTTGGTAACATCATACAAGATGTTGGGTTAGAGGAAGCTGTACTTGCCCAAGTCGAAAGGGATCCAAGAACAAGTGCAAGAAGAATTGCTACCGAAGTAAGCCAATCGTTTGTGTCGAGACCCTTGCGTTAAAATCAAATACACCCATACCACTTTACTCGTGTCCAGACAATTGAACCAAGAGACCCTCCTCTGAGACGTCAATTTTGTCAATGGGTTTTACAGCACGATAATGCAGATTTTCTTAAAACAATCTTGTGGACAGACGAATCTACAATTACACGAGCGGTGTTTTTAAATACCACAATGAACACTTCTATGACACTGAAAACCCACATCTTTGTCGTGAATTACGGAGCCAAACTAGGTTGGATTGATAGGGGACAAGCTGATAGGTCCTTGATGTCCCTACATCATTAACTGGAGTTCAATACCTTCAATTTCTAAATAATATCCTACTAGACCTTCTCGAAGACTTGGAATTGCGTCGGTGCATTATTTACCAGGCAGATTGAGCACCACCACACTTCAACATCAACGTGCGTGAAAATATTAACAACAACTTCTATACGTGGATTGGGAGAAGAGGAACTGTTGCTTGGCCATCACGGTCCTCTGGCCTCAACCCTATCGATTACTACGTCTGGGGTTCTTTGAAGCAAGAAGTGTACAGAAGTCCAGTACAAACAGCCGAAGAATTGAGACATAGAATCGTGAGGGCTGCTAGACGCCTTAGAAATGAAATAAATCTAAAGGCAAGTGTAAGGGAGTTGGGGAACCGTACCTCATAAGGTACCTCATGCAGAGTCCGTACCTGCATAAGGGAAAAATGGTGGACATATTGAACACTTATTAAAGTAGTTTTTGTTATAATAAAGCATGATCTTTTTAATGGTATTAATAAGAATCTGGTAGATGTTTTGGTTTTGTTTTTATAGCTCAATCGGTGAGTTAGTGTCAAGTAATTTTAAAAACACACAATATGAGCCCTTACAGCCAAACGGTTGAGAATCGGACACGGGTTAATATGGACTTTTTTGTTCCTTTTTGTGAGTACAACAAACAGGTAAATTTAATGGTGTCAGTAGAGACTCACCCTGTATAGACTACTTCTGACAGTCATAAATTGACACTACACAATCAAAAAAATTAATTTTGAAAAAAAAATGTTCTGCCATTGTGGTAAGTTTTTAATTTATATATGCAGCCACACATGGTGAAAACGAAAATACGGTCTTAGCATTGAATGTATTAAACAGCATCACTTACAACATAACCATCATGACAGAACATATGTGTTATACCATAGTGATTTAACTCATTTTGTGTATTTCAGTTTGGATTTATTCTGGAGTGGAGAGTGACAAAAGTTAGGCGACAAGCCAAGTTCCGTTCTTTAACATCGCCTTACAGCTATTCCACAACTATAATTATTTTATAAGTAATAATTTTGGCACTTACAATTATTATTTATAAAGCAATTCTATAGAATTAATTTGAAAGTATTATAAAATGAAACTGACCCGTTACCAATTTAATCGTACTGTAATAACAAATTTGTAGTTAATCAGAACTTCACAATTGTCACAAACAAGGAATAATGTATTGTTATAGTTTCAATGTTCATGTTTGGTAATTTATGTATTTCTCATATAACTTATAACAATTAATTATTATTAGTGTATACAAAATGCTGTTTTGATTTAGTTCCTAAATTACATATTTTAAACCTTTTGCATTATATCCATTCTTTTCAGTTAGTATGACTTATAATGTATTGTAAAATTGTTAAATTTTAAAACAGGTAGTAACATTAAGTTTAAGAATTCTATTATTAAATTTTTTAACAATTATATTTTAATAATATATTTAATTAAATAAACTAATAAATGTTTAATTTGTTGTTTTTTACCATACTTGGGAACATTAATGACTTTTTTAACCCTCCAGAGGGCGCATGGGTTTTAGAGACACGAATAAGCGCATCAGTGTTTTCGACCGAATTAACTTTTTTATTAAAAAAGAACAGAGATTTGATGGAAATGAAGGTAAATAAGTACATTACATAGTATCTGAAATGTTTATTGACATAAAAACATAGCTTACCCTAAAAAAATACAAAATAAGGTTATGTAACTAAAAAGATAAAACGATTCTTGATAAAAAGATTCTACTGTCACAGATCTTAGGCTTGATCATCTTCACTTTCTTCTCCGTCATTCCCAGCACAAGCCACACAAAGACTCGTACGGGTATTGACCCATCCACCCACCCATACACGTACGGAGGAGGTATTGACCCACCCGCTCACCCATATGTGTACGGTGGTATTGATGTACAGTGGTACTGACCCACTAACCCACCCATATACGTACAGTGGTACTGACCCACCCACCCACCAATACACGTACGGTGGTCCTGACCCACCCGCCGACCCATATATGTACGGTGGTACTGACCCACCCGCCCACCCATATACGTACAGTGGTACTGACCCACCAGCCCACCCATACATGTACAGTGGTATTGACCAACTCATCCTTCCATACACGTACAGTGGTATTGACCCACCCTCTCACCCATACACGTACATTGGTATTGACCCACTCACCCTCCCATACATGTACAGTGGTATTGTACGACCGATCGCGTACAAAGACGTCGTTGGGCGCTTCGGTGGAAATGACCGAACTCCCGCTGTTGTTATCATATATGAACTAACTCCTCCCGACCACCACCATTTTGTAGCTCACCCCCTCCCCGACAAGTATCTGTGAGGGGGAGTCTCCGCTTGCTTTCTTTTTTCAGTAATGACGAAAATCGTGAGTTTCGGTCTAAAAGACCGACGTGCGCCCTCTGGAGGGTTAACTGGATAAAGTTAATCCTGTACAAAAATAATTAATTTGTTAAAAGTTAGGGTAAATTTAAATTAACTGATTAAAGTTAAAAGTGTACAAATTTTAACTGAAATTGAAAGTTAAAAGTTAGTTTTTGGCACAGTAAATATACAGTATATAAACAAATGCTTAACCACGATATTTTATTATTTATAATATCTTGGATATACTGTATAGACTTATTATATAATACATTGTACAATTCAAAAGGGTACTCATAGTGTGTAGGCCTACCATTCGACTTTTGCTTAAACTATAGTAATGTTCATACCATTTTTTTAATATATTTTATATAAAATATATTTTACATATATTTTATATATAAGTCTGTAATCTTAATTAACTCTTTAATTTGACACCTAATAAAATCGTTAAAAAACGTACTCAATGTAATTAAAGTTGTACATTTTGAACTCTGCACAGTACAAAATCTATAGGAAATGTTCAATAAGCAGTCATTCCTATTTCTCAGTACACAATAAAAAAAACCACCAAATTATATAGTGAAATGTTGACTCAGGTGGTTTTTTTATCAGACTAGAGGTGATAAGGAAGGGTCACTGATAAGATAGTATGGGTATTAGCATAAACAAACACTGAACAAAGTATTCTCCATCTATAGGAAAGTGGAGGCGGCAGATCAATTCATAATATTTTCGATAACGCAATTCTGTTTATTAGTGTTTAAAAATTGGTCATTCTATGTGCATGTTTTATTATTACTGAAATAAGTTAATTAAAAGTACATATATCATGAATAAAAGGCAAAACTAATTATTATCAATGATATTACTATTAAATATTGTATTTTCTTTTCTTTTCAACGGCGTCGATAGCAAAATATTATACAGAACTAGATATAGAAATTGTTATTTGAAATGTATCCAGCAATGTTGGAGGTAGTTTATTCTGTTGCATGTTATCATATAATGTATTAATTTTACTAAGGAAGCCTATTTTAAAGTAGAGTAAACATTTGGGGAAATCTTAGTTTGATTCACCACCAACCCGTAAGGTGGCGCGCAGGGTGTATTTTTACCCTCAGGCAGAGATATTTTGTCCTTCAATCAGACATGGGTTGGCCACACTTCTATTAAGCTCAGTACCCTACTAGAATAGTATGACACATCACCTCGACTGGCAGTCATCATTCTTTCTTATTTGTGTTCAAAGTACAGTCACAATAAAGAGTTCTGAGGTGTATTCTACACTCCGCACGCCTAGTTAGGTATACTTTGTAGGACATGTATACTTACTTATAAAACGTTGTTTATAAATACTGTAAATAGTTCATTTTGAACATATTTTAGTGATTTATATTGACTTTTAATATATTTTTACAACTATATATATATTACATATTTAGCCAAAATGAATTCAGAAAATGAATTAGACAATATCTAGATGAAGATCAATCTGAAGATGAACTATTATCCTATGATACTGATGAAGAAGACCATTAATACCACTGTACGTGTATGGGTGGGTGGGTTAATACCACTGTTCGTGTATGGGTGGGCAGGTGGGTTAATACCACTGTACGGTAACGGGTGGTTTAATACCACTGTACGTGTATGGGTGGGCAGGTGGGTTAATACCACTGTACGTGTATGGGTGGGCAGGTGGGTTAATACCATTGTACGTGTACGGGTGGGTGGTGGGTTAATACCACTGTACATGTACGGGTGGGCAGGTGGGTTAATACCACTGTACGTGTACGGGTGGGCAGGTGGGTTAATACCACTGTACGTGTGCGGGTGAGTTAATATCACTGTACATGTATGGGTGCACATGGAGGTCACGTACAATACAAACACTTCTTGAGAGAAATAGGAATGTCTTTAGTCAAATCACAGACCTTAAAGCGATCTTCTATTCAATGCCTTCCAAAGTCCCTAATTGGATCAGTATGAAAGGTAGCATGAGTAGACTCTGAGGAACCATGCACAGCAGAATCTCCTCCTGCAAAGGGAAGATGCAGTATTTGCCTAAGAAATAAGGATTTAAAAGTTAAATCGTTCTGTTTTAAGTGCCGAAATCTTATGTGTCGTGCTCACGTGGAAATCTTGTGTGAACGCTGCCACAACCCTGAGCAAATGAGTGATGATTCAGACTGATATAACTACTTTGTAAGACAAGACATTTTTTTCCCATTAAATTATAGTTTACTTTGAACTTTCAATTTAGTAAATGTATTATTAAATATGTATGTAAATATAAATGTGTATTCATTTTGTTTTGTACTTTGTAACTAAAATTTTCAGAAAACCAATTTATTGTCAAATTAGTTCACTAGGTGAAATTTTACATTAATTAAGAAAAACTTCTAAAAATGTAATAACTTAATAGGCTGGGGCCTATACTATACAGAAAAACTATTTTATGTTTATTATTATTAATAATAAAATTAGACACCTTTTTAGAAAACAACGTCTTTTTCAACGCAAATTTCATGAGTTTATTATAATAATTCACATTTCTCCAGGTGTTGGGCGTGATAAAGGAGCCTCTTCATCCTCGACATCATCGGCCACAGCATTCTCATCAGCTCAAGTAGTAGTAGGTTGACTTGTGGACTGAAACACTAGCAATAACAGCATCAATCAAAAATGCATTTCATGTATGAATAAAAGTAAACTTTTAACCTTTTTTATATTTCAATTAATATGTTTAAAATATTTTTGTTTTAATCCTTTTAGTGCCAGAGGAATTTTTAAAGTTACTCTGCCATTGACAGAAAGTTTCTATCAATTTGAACATTGTGCTATTAAATAATTCACATCTCTGTTATTTATTACAGAATATTAATAATTGTTATACCTAACTATATATAGATAACCAATCTATCAAAATAATGTATTGAAAATAGCCTAGCACTACATGCTATTTTGTTAAAAATAAATTTACGAGGTAAAAAAGTTTGTTGTCTCTTTTTTGCCTTTGAGCATCCTTTTTTGACTATGACAAAAATAGGTGGCCTCTATCCAATCACTTTACTTTGAAGACAATTTAGTTTTTAACATCCCGTTGAAATTTCATAATAATTTGTTGACAAATAAAAAAGTTATGGCAATTTTTATGTTGTTTTAAACAGCTGTAAAACAGAAAAAAAGGCTGCAAAAACCTGTTTTCTGACAGGTTTTGCAATGGATTGTATCAAAATATAACTAAACATCGTACAAACATACCAAAATCATGGTTTTTGTGTAAAATTATGTGTTAAGAAATGAGAAGTTAATCCTAAATTGATAAAAAAATTATTTTTGAATTTTATAACGAATATTGTTTGTGACGTCCTGTTAACAGGACATTGGCTCTTTATCCATAGTTTTTTGGATGTCCTGATAACAGGACGTTGGCACTAAAAGGGTTAAAATATGTTTAAAACTTGCATAATAAACATCGATATACAACTTAATGTTATAATTTATTCATATTTACTCACCTTTCAGTCTAGCTATCTTGGGGTTGCTGTCCGCTTCTACTACCAAAAGATTTGCTCCCAGCACTTAAGCACAATTTTCTTGTTTCCGGTTCTGTTAACGTCACACGTTTTCTTCAAATTCCTTTTGAAGGTTTTGAAGAAAACGTACGTGTATGGGTGGGCAGGTGGGTCAATACCACTGTACGTGTATGGGTGGGCGGGCTGGTTAATACCATTGTACGTGTATAGGTGGGCGAGTGGATTAATACCATTGTACGTGTATGGGTGGTCTAGTATCATTCTACGTGTATGGGTGGGTGAGTGGATCAATAGCATTGTACGTGTAGGGGTGGGCGGGTGGGTCAATAGCATTGTACGTGTAGAGGGGTGTAGAAATTTCCACATTTTCTTCAAATTAGGTTTTGAATTTTCTTAGAAATTTGGGCTTCGTTCATGTCAAGCTCTAATTCATCATAGATCTTCTGCTTAACATCAGCCATTGCCACAGATGTCTTCTTTCTAGTAGTCATCCTTCATCTTCATCCATAGTAGTCAGTAGTCATAGATTTGTCAAACAAAACAGGATGTTCTTTAATTATATTTAAAAATTTGACCATGTTCTTTCTCTGCTTTATCTAAATCAGGATTTTCCAAGTTGCAACTAGGTTTCGAAGTCATGTTATGATTGTACTAGAAAACGAGGGATTTGGAAACAAATTGCGAGAGAGACAGTGCACGTGTGTTATGTGTACAGTAGCAAACGTGGAAAGGACCTGCCGAGCTGGGAAAGGGTGAGGGAAGGCTGGACTGCACAGCAACCTACCCAATCAGCTGTGTTCCAATGTGCGTCCCCACCAAGTCTCGTATAAATGAACACTCAAGAAACTTATGACTTGGTAAGATTTTTCTACCAATGCTTTATTCGCTTCAAACGGATAAGTGTTCACTTATACTGACCGTTAACTTATTTCCTGTAAATGTTCTCTTACAAGGTAACACTCATTTTTAATAACTCCACCCATTGCCTGTCATGGTTCCTGTAAGTTGCAATACCATACACTCTATTGAATCAACAAGTCTGTATTCAAGAATATTGCCTATTGCACTATTATTATCTTTGATGTGGGCCTCTTGGAGAGCAAGGATATCAACATTGTTTTCATGAAGAACCCTACTGATGCAATCACTCTTCGCCTTGCTCAAGCCCTCAGAGTTAAATGTACTACGTTTCAAACAGAATCTATTAATTTAAAATTAACCTCAATTAATTGATAAAGGTTCTCAAAAGGGCCTTTTTTATATTGTTTGGTAGCTGCCAAAACTGAAAGATAACAAAAATGGATTTTTGTTAGTCCATCTACCAAATTTGTTGCTCATTTAAAACTATCCAGGAGGTATGTACAGCTTTAAACATTTTCTGTGGACGCAAATATCCCCCCCCCCCCCATGGATAAAACTGAGTGCTCAAGATTGTTTTTTATTAGATTTTTTTTATGTAATACAAAATAAAAGCTTTAATTTTTTCAGATAAAATTTAATTGTTTATTTTCTCAATCAAGTCTTCTGAATTTTTAACTTAAGATGCAGACTATCCAAATAAATAATTTTAGGATGAGTAATAAAAATTAATAATTTATTTGGAGAAGAACAAATAGAACTTACTATTGGTTTCAGGGAATCAAATTTTTTTAGGCCTACTTTTGGAAATCCATAACGATGAGATGGTTTAGAATATTGGGACTTGGTTTAATGAATGGGTTTTCTAAGCTCATATTCAAAATCTTTAAGTATAATAGTTCTTACAGTTTTGATTGTAGGGTCTTATGTTATTTGGGGTTATTCACCAGAATGTATTGGTTGTTTAGTTTTTCATGATAATCTTCCTTGTTTGTAACTGTTACTTTATCTGCTAAAAGAATTATAGATTCATCAGATAGAAGAAATATTAGCATTATGTCCAGCATAAGAAAATTACTTATAATTATGTTTCTATTTTCTACAGTTTGTCTAGTCATTGCTCGATAGTTGTCCTTTGATCTGTTGGTAATACACATTAGCAGGAGAGCTAATAACATGATTTATTTATTTTTTATTTAACATGATGATACAAATATTTAAAAATTGTTTTAAATTCTTTAAAAATATCTATACTTATATTGTTTTTCTGCTTACATTCAAAACCGATGTTGGCTTAGTCGCCAAAAACACTCTTAAATAAAATTTGCGGAATACAGTATTTAAAAATGTGTTCTTATATAAAACCAAAAATATACAACAACAAAATCCATAGACTGTTTAAATTTCTTATTAGTAATTCGGAATTCAGTGCATTATGTTTCTGTCACATATTTATGGCAGTATAATTCATGATGTCACAAAATTATCAATTTATTAATTGAGCTAAACTTTGATAAGAATTTGAAAAAAGATAAGTAATATTGGATAGCAATTAATTTCTGCAATTTGTAATTTTTACCATGAAATATGACGTAATAGTTTAGTTCAATTTGTAAATACAAGTTGTTTAATTTTAAAAATAATTTAATTGTTACGAAAATTACGATGAATTAAATTATCATTTTTTTATTCCACTATTTAAATACATTTAACTGAAACTGTAGATCCAAATAATTTGAGCCAGATAAATTCTAAAAATAAAACATGCACATTCAACAGACAGAAAATCAAATAAATTAAAACCTATGATTAAACCTTACCAAGCTGAATTATGTTGTGCTAAATTTGCATGTTTTAGATTGGGGTATAAATTAAATTTTAATTTGTTTGGTTTTAGCTCCAACATTAAAGAGTAAGAAAGTAAAATACTGAATATTTAACTAAAATACGAGGGTTGTCCGTAAATTAAGGTCTCCAATGAGCCCCCTTGCGACAGAGCAAGCTAGCATAAATCTGGCACCAGTGAAACGTTCCTCGTTCCCCTCACCACTATTCTGGCTAGTTCCCAGCCCTCTGTGACCCCATTTCAGCCGTTAATGATAGAAGGGAAAATTTAACGTTCTCACCAGGTGTGAATTACAGTCTGTGATTAGATTTATGTGGTTTAAGGGATCAACCACTTTTGAAATTGATTGGCATTTGAACAATGTGTATGGACATAAAGAGTATGCCCAAGTGGCGTAGGGAGTTTGCAATAGGCCGACCGTCCATTAGATTCGGACGAGCTTGCAGATCAGTGTATGACTGTGTGAGAGATTGCTGAACAGATAAAGCACATCTCTAACACTGCCGTGAATAACATTTTGTTCCGTTAGACAGAACAAACGGAGAGGTTGGCTGACAAAGGGCATTCATTTGCACCACCCTCATGTCTCCCGAACCAGGATGGAACATCACCAAAGTTGGGTGGTAAATAATTGACCATCCTTCATACAGCCCTAATTTGGCCCCCAGTGACTCCTATATTTGTTCTTCAACTTGAAACAGCTTGAGAGAATGAAATTCTCAAAAGACAATTCTATCCTGTACGTTGGCGGGAGATTGGTATGATGCAAATATGAAAAAGTTCCCAGAACTATTCCAAAAATGCATTGATCATCACTAATAACGGACTACGTTGTAAAATAGCTGAATAGCTAAGATTTCAGAATCTTTTATTGGTTTTGCAATAAAATAATTTTTACAAACACTGGAGACCTAAATTAACAGACAACCCTCGTAATATCAAAAACACAACATCTAATACTATGTCTTAATTGTGAACAAGTCATCTAATGTAAAACTACTGGCGACAACTAGATTCTAGATTGCCTCTGTATAAACAGATAAATAATGTATGTACAATATTATCTAAAGTTGTATATCAACTTGTAAATTTAAGTCGGCAGGTATCTCCAAAATATTTAAGAACGGCAAAATTTGCATTTTTAAGTGTTTGAGATACGGTCTAATAATTTGGAGCAGCTCTAGTTAGCAAAAAGTTTTACTCATACAGAGAAGATTATTATCTTAACTAATTCCAAATCCTTAGGCCATAGTAAACTTTAATTTGAAGAATATATTATTAAATGTCGTAAACTTGTATGTTTGAACCCTTTGAGCCTACGGTACATAGCAGACATTACGCATTTCATATATTACGGACAGGTTTATTTAATTTACTGGATATTATCAATGTCATTTTATTCTAAAGGTATTGGAGAATTGATTTTTGGCTATTAGGTTGCCATCCTTCGATTGCTTATATTTTTTAGAAGCAATATAACACAAGGTATCTGTATTGTATTTGCATTTTAACAACAGCCTAGTATCTCCTAAGCTTCATCTAATGTATGTAGCGGTAATTTCTTTGTTTAACTCAATTGATTCAAATGTCACATATTCAACTATTTTTTGCGTGTACATCAATTACAACATTTTTTCTTTGCTCCTATCTTAAATTTCTTAGTGAAACAACATGAATTTCATTCTAAATTTGTTGCTCTTTACATATAAATATGTAAAAATAAATTTTTTAAAATTAATCAATAAAGCAATTCGTCATAAATATATCTTTTGGTACAATATAAAGCAAAAAGCAGAATTTTATGTCTTCAAATAATGAAATAATAAATTAATTCCTTAAACTCTTCCATTTTTGCTTTAAAATACCAGTACTTTAGGGAATAGCCATAGGCCAGATGCCATAACTAATAGGGTTTTTAATGATTTAATATCCGTTAATAACAATATACGTTTCTATAATAAAAGAAATGTCATTCATAGTTACAGAACAAGAAAATGTGGAAAACGGTTTATTATCCTACAGGCTTCCTCGAGACATGGCTCTTTGATAGGCTACCAAAATCTACTCATAACTTACCTTTTAGGATATATTGTAATCTTGGCTGTGGGCCTTGCCTTCTGGTAGGCTGTTTGATATGATTTGGTTAATCTTAGTATAGCTATTGCAAATGTATAGGACTTAATAAATTATTCAAAGGGTGTAGAACGCTTATAATAATCACCTATCAATTTAATTAAGACAATAAATATATTTTCTCCTGTAAAGATCCTATTGGATGTCAGACGCGCATGTATGTGAGTACTTGGGGGTTAAACACTAGCTAAGTGATTATGTAATCTATCTGATCTTAGAACTTGGGCATTAGTGGCCGGTGTCGTAACTAGAATCTATATTTTGAAGTGACAACCGCTTCAAGGTGTTATCTACATTATTTACAAGATAACCAGACATTTCGCCCATGCTGTGATGTGGTATGAATGAGACCGAGACCTTAACATTTGGTGGGGTGGGGACTGGTTACCACTGAAGATGCCACATCACAACATGGGTGAAATGTCTGGTTATCTTGTATTCAGATATCTTTATTCATAATCGTACATTGAATAGTGTCTTAATACTAAATTGCTTATATACTAAGATTTAACTTTTAAAATGTCATGTCAATATGTCTTATACATAATTAATGTTACTAACCTCTACTATAAATTAAAAACTCATCAAGTGAATAAAAGGCTTTCTCAATTAAAATGTTTTTTTCCTAAATGTCTTAATATCAGTTTCAAGTTTGGTATCTGTTGGAATCATTTTAAATAATTTTAAACCCATATGTTTTCTTCATACAATTTTAAACAGTGATAAGAGGGAATGATATCAATTCTGTTTCTGGTGTTATGATATTAATCTAGATAGCACCTTGATGAGGCTGTCACCGGAAAATATAGATTTTAGTTATGATCTATCTTACGTTCAGATTCACAGAATTTAGTTATATAACTGCCATTCAGCAACACTGCATATATATACAAACGTCATGTAATCCAGTGACTTGCCTAATCTGAACATCAGATAGATCACTTATCCCCTTCAGCAAACTTAATATATGCAAAATGAAAAAACCTTAAGTGTTGCTCTATAGATATACAACCCCCCACCACTTAACACTGCCACGTACCCAGCAATAGTGGAACATAAGTTGTATCCCTCTCTATTCACCTAAAGAAAGTGCCAGTGGCACAGAAATTTTATGCAACATGTTTTATTATTGTGGTGTTAGTGGACTTGTCTTCTTTGGTAAGTTTGTTGACGTCCTATCTCTTTTAATATATTAATTCCTGGCCACCTTTCTTTAACCTAATCACATTATACTTAGAATTACCAAATACGGATATAAAATAATTGAATACATACAAGAGCCAACATTTTATTGGTTCTTTAACAAATTCACAAAAAACAGTAAAAAATACAGTCATGTGAATAAAACTTTTAAATTAATCATTGTCTTCGTCGTCTTCATCATCTTGACTATTGATCTGCAACAGAATTAATTAAATTGTAAATTGATTTACATAAGCATAATACTAAACTATATGTGCATTTTGTTACAATTCTGTATCTTACTGAAAAATAGATTGAGTTATCTCTGATCATAATGCTATTTTCTTTAAATTGCCTAACAAGAATAAACTCAAACACCAATATTATTTTGGAAGATTGTTTAATCAAACAAATGTATATAGCTTTTTAGCCAGATTTCAGAGTCTCTGTAATGATTCTGAAGTAGATTGTAACGTTGATCTTAACTATAATACATTTCTTTCAAATTAAAAATATTGTATAGAGGAACATTTTCCTTTGAAGAAAAAGTTGTTCGTTGGTGCATATGAAAAATAATTCAAGAAATTGGGTCACACGGGGAATTGTTATATCTTCTCAAAACAAAAGAGTACTGCAAATAAAGAAAAAACTAATACAGACCAAGTGTTTATTAATTATGTAAAACAATATAAAAAACATATTTAAAGTAGTTGTTAGAAATAAAAAGAAAACAACAAATGACAACTATATTATAAATGCAAAAAACATAACTAAAGCAGTTTGGAATGTTAGTAACAATGAATAGAGAATTGAAAAAAATCTAATTCCCAAATAAATGACAATAATTAAAGATAATTTAACTATTACAAAGCCTAAACTGGTGAATTTAATAGGCATTTTTCTAAAATTGTAAGTGTTTTAAACATACCCAAACCAACCATAAATACTATATATTGTAGTAATGATATATTAAACATATTAAATTGGTTTACTCCAAACATCAAAATGTGAAGTAAAAGGCGTGGTTTTAAACCTAAATAAGAGTAATTCTTGTGGTTCAGATGAAGTTCAAACAAGAGTCTTAAACAATTCCGTTTATATAATATCAGATATCTTAGTAAAATTAATAAATCAATCTTTTTCTAAATGCATCTTTCCAAATCTACTAAAACTTTCAGAGGTTGTACCAGTGTTTAAAAAGGGGAATAAAAATGAAATAGACATATATACCAGTAAGTATATTAAGTAATATGTCAGGATAGGACAGCAAACTTACCTTAGAAGACAAGTTCACTAACACCGTAGTAGTAGTAGTAACATACACAAAATAAACACGCAATCACACAAATTTTCAATGCCACTGGCACTTTCTTCATGTAAGTAGAGAGAGAAAGAGACTGACATGTTGAAGCCATCTCACTCCCACTCAATCACACTCACTCTCTATCTTTATCTCTATCTGTCTGTCTGCCTATCTATCTCTCTACTCACCTGAAGAAAGTGCCAGTGGCATTGGAAATTTGTGCGATTATGTGTTTGTTACTACTACTCTGGTGTTAGTGAACTTGTCTTCTAAGGTAAGTTTGCTGATGTCCTATTTCTCCAATATACTAATTCCTGGCCTAGTGCCCTTTATCCTAACCTAAAATAAGTATTATGTCAAAAATCTTTAAGAGAATAATTCATTAGCGGCTAATAGAATACATAGAATCAAACAATTTATTCTGTCCTAAACAGTTTGGGTTTCAAAAAAATGTTTAACACTCAACTAGCACTTTCTACATTTGTAAATGATGTTCTCTGTGCCTTGGATGAGTCACAGATCACAGCAGTTGTTTTCTGTAACTTATCCAAGGCCTTTGATTGTGTAAGTCATGATATGCATAGCTAAATTAAGAAAAGTTGGTTGGTATTAGTGGGAAAGCAATAAAACTTCTCCAAAGCTACCTCGAACATCAAAAGCAAAGAACAGTCAATCGAACCTCTTCCTCCAAAGAATACTATAAATGGGTAAATATACACAATGGTGTCCCTCAGAGATCCATATTGGGCCTATTTCTTTTATATTTAAACAACTTACTTAGTAATTTCCCAACTAAAGTAATGTTTACCTTATATGCAGACGACACCACAATACTTTTCACAGAAAAAAAATTAAATGAACTCGAAGAAACAATCAAAATTAGAAGTAAACAAATTCATGTTTGGTTTTTGAAAAATGATTTATTAATGAATCAAGATAAAACTACAATACTGTGAGTTTATGTTGAGGATCAGGATAAAACTACAAGTTTATGTTGATAAAACCTAACCGCACATACAAAGATGGATTAAGTAATACAAAGGCAGTCAAGTTTTTAGGAATTCATCTGGATACTGAATTAAAATCGTCAAATCATATAATTTTTGAAAGAAAGAAATTATCTCAATTAAATATGCTTTGGGAATTTTAGTAAAATTAAGTTCATTCGAAGATTGTAAAACCGTTTATTATGCAGGTGTATATTGAATACTAAGCTATGGACTATGGGGCAATGCTTCAGATGTACAAATTTTATTTAAAATCCAGAAAGCAATCATCTCAATATTAACATGTAATAATAAAAGAACACCCTGTAACCCAATATTTAAGGAAAACAAAACTAACTTTACCCTGCATTTACAATTTGAAATTTTAAAATTTGTTCATAGCCATTCTAATCTATTTCATAAATATTTAATCACAACTACAATACGAGGTGAAACCAATTATATTAATAGCCCACCCACAACTTAAAGAAGTATAAATCTTAGTCCTTGTTACGTGGCTTTAAAAATATATAACAAAATACCAGATTACTTAATTCTAGGGCATATTTCTCAGTTAACAGATATTTAGAAGATTATATTGTGTGACTCTGTTTCTAATACTTTTTGTCAAGTCAAACCTATTAAGTATAAAATTTTTATTTAATTGAATATTTTATATGAATAAATGAATGAATAAATGATTTATTTCCACAATTAAGTTACAAGAGTATAACAAATGAATTGTTTGGAAATGTACTGGCCACTTAATCTAGTTGTGTGGCCAGGTAAAATAAAATAATCCATTAAAAATACATATATGAATACATGCAGTCTAGCTCCACATAAAAAAAAAAAAAAACACTCCTGTGGCGTCTGAATAGGAAATATTGCAAATAAAAAAAATACTTCTACTTATTTATGTACATACAATTCGTTATTTATTGCCTGTGCAATGTTCTTAATGAAATTCAGAAACAGTTGAATTTATATTTATACATCATATTTTATATTTTTATGAGAACAGTACCAACATTTAAGAAAACTTATACTTCCCAGATAAGTGTATGTATATACATGTTTAATAATGAGTACAATAGTAAATCTTTGGAGATCTATATTACCTTAATTGTTAGCTGCATTTAATAAGTTGTACATTATGAACTTTATGGCAAAACATGACTATGTACCTGTTTATATTACAAAATGTAATTATGTAATGTTATGTAAAATAATTTAATTTTTTTTTTTTTTTTTAAGTAAGTAAGGCTTCTATTAAGCTGTGTTATGTTAAGCTTCACTTATGAGTATGAGCCCTTCTGGCCTGAGAGTGGTAAAACATGCTTTTGCCAAAGTCGATCACCTAAATATTTGTACGATCTTTATATTTTATCTCTTAATGTGAAACTTTAACGAGATGAAATATTCGTGTGAGACTTTATCATCTTTAAAACACGCTTTTGCCAAAGTCGATCACCTAAATATTTGTACGATCTTTATATTTTATCTCTTAATGTGAAACTTTATCAAAATGAAATATCCTACTTATTAACATAAACAAATTTCTAGTTCTACAGTTAGTTATGCTTCTTTCTGCTAACTTTAAAATGAAATGGCTATACAATAAAGATAAATTGCAGTGACTCAAGAGACATGAATATAGTGAGGAAAACCTATAAATCAACAATTTCCCTCTACTATGGAATGTGATTAGTTTTAGAGCTGAATGGTTTATTCCTAAGTTTAATGTTTTCCAGTGTCCTTCAGAATCTTAATTAGTAGGCATTATATGCCTTGGTTAAAATATATCTACCAGCAGGCTGGATAGCCAGAGCATTGGTGGGAAGGATGTTACAATGTTAATTTGTAAATTGTTACTCGATTTCACATTCTGCTTGTGAGCTTCTTCCAATAAAGTTGAAAAACTGAAGCTGTCGTAGGTTGGTTGCTAATAACCACAACCTATATTCAGATTCGATTCCAGACCTGAAGAGATCTAGCAAAGCAAGTCTATATGTAAGTCTAGTCGCACAGTTTCGAGAGTGCTAGTCTTTAAAGTAATTTTCAGGCCACACTTACCTGGAAATACCTAAGTTCATAGGTATCTTTACCACTTGCAACAACTCTCAGCCAATCTCGAAGGTTATTTTTCTTCAGGTATTTCTTTGTTAGATATTTAAGGTACCTACAAAATAAAACGACATGTTAACATAATAAGCAAATATCCAATTCAAAGCTTAGCCACTCCATTACATACCAATTCAAAGAGTATGACCACTCATTTTTTAATTTTTGGTGCAGTGATGTTCCAGGATAATAGAAGGATTAGACATGTAAGTTGAATATCATATATAACTGTATTTTAAGTGATATCTTGCTTAGTTATGTACCTAACAAATTCTCCCTCCATAGTAGCTTGAGTTATTACAATGAAACTCCCAAGGATTTGTTGGCAACTTTCCACCAGTTATATTATGTTATAGCAAAAATTGCATTTGGTATATGAACTATTCTCTTTGTGGCACTTAATAAAATACAGAATTACCAAGAATACATAGTAAATAAACCTGTTTATTTAATAAAAGTACCATTTTCAGTTTTTTCTCTGCTAAATTAAATTAAAATTCTACTGCCTATTGACAAATATCAATATCTACAGTAAAACCTGTTATATCCGGTCTAATGTGGTGCCAGGGTTACCATAATAAGTTGTGGTTTTAGTGTGCAATACATCGCGGGTATTGTGGTTATGCTTTGAAGGAACTACGTAATTAATGGATTGTTTATTACTGAACTGTAAGGGTTTTCCAAAATATTTAGTATTAGTTGATAAAATAGCACTTTTTTTAGTAAAAATAAAAACTAAAATACCATTGACCTGCTTGTATTTTTTTTTTTAGATAATGTATTTACTGGTTATATAATGAAAAGGAAAAAATCAATAGATTAAAATTATTCCTTCTCTTTGTCACCAAGCCGCCCCGGCCGATTATCAGAGGTTATGACCGGATATGCCATGTTTTACTGTTCTAGTTTTAGTGTTATAACATTTATAGATTTTCTTGCTGACAGTTTTTGTTTTAAATGTAATTTTCACAGTACAATGTTATGCATTCACAGTCAAGATACTACTTATTCTCTTGATCACACTTTAAGTTTATACTTGGAGGATTAACCTGTAGAACATTCTGCCAAAGTATTGCCAAATGAGTGCACATGGCATATCCCATTTGTTCCCATATGAGTGTGCAAGACATTTCCTGTTGCATGTTATTAATGTGAATTAATATTCTTACTGATGTATTGAAACAGTTTTTATTGGTTTTTGGAACTGATAGGATAGTGTAGCTGCCGCAATGTGTGGGTAAAGTGTTTGTGCTCTTTGTAGAAATTTACAGAATTTGTAAATGTGTGTTCTTTTTTCTAGGGTATTTATAAAACAGTAAATATTCTTTTTGTGTATAAATAATAGTGGTAATATAGTTTTTAGACAGATGTAATGATATGAAACATGAACTGCAGAGAGACAGTAGTGAAAGTAATATTCTAGGTTCCAACAAAGAATGTATGGACAGTGACAATGAAAATAACATTGCAGATTTTTCATCTTCTGTTTCAACTTCAACTGTAAGTATACAAGGTCTGTTATGCCAATAATATGACTATAACTGTAAACAAAGCTCTGACAGCCCTCTCGCAACACATTACAAACTGCCAACTCGCTTTATAGCCCTATTTGCAAAACCTTCCTAGGAAGGGCACACCCTAAACATAATGGTGATTATTAGGGTGGTTCAATAACCCTGTTTTTTTCTAGATACCTAGGGACCCTCCAATTTTGTTACATCTAATAAAAGAATTATCTATGCAAAATCTTAGAACATATGGAAAGAAGTGCTCAACATCATTCAGTTTTCAGACATTTCTGTAAAACACGTTTCAAACAGTAGTACAAGCTCGTCTGCCATCGCAGCAAAAAAGACAGCGGGAAGAATATGGCTCAAAAATAGCATTAATTAATGAGTTGTACAAACTCAAACTACATCACAATAATACACTATTACAACTACATCTACAAATAGGAAATAGCCTCCACCCATTAGAATTTGATTGTTTTTTAAAAGGCGTAGAAGAATGGCTCCAACCTCGTGCTATCCAGAAATCACACACTATTAACAAAAAAACTAGAATGAAACCATCAATTTCCTAGACGTTACTATCAAGAAATCAAATAACCATTTAGAATTTAAAGTATATCGAAAACCAACAGCGCTCAACAGATCACACAATTCATAAATCATCCAATCATCCTTGGTCCCATAAGATTGCGGCATACAATTCCATGGTTCATAGATTATTGACATATCCTTTAAATCAAGAAGCATGCATAAAATAATATTTTACAATAAAACATATAGCTAGAGCGAATGGATTCAGAACTCAAATGATCGACTCCATAATAGACACAAACAAAACAAGAAGAAAGGAGAAAAATCTGAAAAAATATATATAAGAATGCAATATTATGGGAAAATCAATAATAGCATTAATAGAATATCTAACAAAAACAATACTGTTCTTGCACATACCGTCAACAATACTCTCCAAAAAATTGTTACAAAACAATGCAGCCATCTCAAATAATTTTGACAAATCTGGTATTTACAGAATCAAATGTAATGAATGTCCCAAATTTTATATTGACCAAACTAGGAGATCTTTCAAACAAATATTTAAAGAACATATACCAAAAAATTCTCAACCCCAACAATCCACTTACGCTGAACACTTAATATTCGAATCCCATAGTTATACATCTATTGAAAATAATATGGACATTATTCAAATCTTACCGAAAAGCCTTAAACTCGATGTCAAAGAAGAATTAGCCATCTACAAAGCAAAAAATACTGATCCAAATAATTTACTTAATGACCAAATATCTTTCCAATCTAACATTATATTTGATACATATATACAGAAACAAAGAAAAGATACATAACTGATAAATACAACAGGAAGATATCTAGACACCATTGGATTGCAAATAAAAAAAAAGACTCCAACATTTTCATTTAATATTACATCATCTGTGATAATAACAACTAGCTAACCAAAACAGTTTATTATTTTATGTATTTTCAGGTTAATAAGTTTTAACTAATTTAAATTTGTATTATGAAAGACACTAATGACCTATACAGTTTTATTCTATGTATATACACCGACCGTACTAATAAGACATTAATACACTTTTGATGCCTTCAAGATATTTTGTTGCAATATAACCTGAAGATGATCTAAGGATCGAAACATGTAGTGTATTAAATAAAAGTGATTGAACAAGGTAATATATTTTATTTCTCCATTATACGTTTCAAACATTTTTGTTTGTTTTTCGAGATTCAGAAGTTAAAAAACTATTGATCTGTTTATTACAGTTGATATTAACAATTTTCAGTATTGTCAACATGAGGGTACTGGAATGTAAAGGAGTTATAACCTTCAAATATTTGTTTCTATCGGGTATTTAACACCTTTTTGGTTTTTTTTTTATGCTTGTGGAAATAAGAAACTACTGGGGGTGCTAAAATCGGATAGTGGAAAAGGATCAAACACTGGAGATGAAGTACTTAAAACATGGTATCTTGATGATAAGGTCAATGGCATGGGCTTTGGAACAACAGGCGTCAAGAGTGGTGCATGCATTTTCATTGAAAATGAGCTGAACAAAGAACTTTTATAGTTGCCATGTCGCTATCACATAATGGAAATCGTTTTGAGCAAAGTATTTACGTTATGTTTGGGACCTTCAAGCACTCCTGGAATTCCCACATTTAAAAGGTTGAAAGAATCATGGAATGCAGTTGATCGATCAGATTACACACCATTAAATTTTTAACCTGGAGAAGAAGCTGAGTTATAAAAAATAGTGCCATTCAGTCCCTGCCACATCATCATAGTAAGAATGACCAGCCTCGAGATGACCCCCTCAAACTAATTGAACTGATGTTGTTGGTGTAGGGACAACCAATAGAAAAAATTCACTAGAGAGCATCTGGGCCTAATACACCACGCTTGGTGGATGGCTAAGCTTATTTATGCATATAAATTGTACCTTTTCCAAGGTCAAGGAGTATACTATCTCACAAACAAGGAGAAAGTAAACTTGGGACAGATTTGCCCGTTCTGGAGCGCTCAACTTGTACGTGGGTTGAGGGTCCAATCAGTGCCAATGCAGCTTTTAACGATCTAATTTTTTTTTGAAAGAGGCTGGGAAATACAGTGCAATTGATGGAGAGATAGCTATAACCATCAAAAAACCTTGCAGTCACATTTTGTATACCAACCTGACGAAAAGGTCGGATTGTCACTTTTTGTCAAGAAATTGAGCTTTGAAAACAAAGTGAGCATTGTGAATAAGATGTCTATCCCTGAACCGCCCAAGATGATTATAGAAAATGCGAATTTACTAAACGATGAATGTGAATTGGCAGATTTTGCTAATAGTAGAACAATGTTTTTGTTTACTAAGCTTAACATTAAGTAAAGCTTTTTAAACAAGCATCCAAGTGAATAGGAACAGAAGCCAGAGTTTAAAGAGGCAAAAAGTATAATAAATAAAATCAAAGTGGTCAATGACATCGCAGAAAGAGGAGTTAAATTATTTCAAGATTTTAACAAACTCACAACAAATGATGAGGAGGAAAATAGATGTTGCTGCAACAATTTTAGATGCTAGTCATTATTTTGTTTTAGAGTGGTTTATAAAGTAGCTAATTATTATTAATTATTAGTGCATTAAATAGTTATTGTAAAATTATAAATGAATAAAATAAGTTAGTGAATATTCACTAAAAGTCAACTTCAGTTCAAAACTGCAACACACGACACTTTATAAAAACACAGTGTAAATATGTGTTAGTACCTTTATTTTTTCACCTAGTGTAAATATGTGTTAGTACCTTTATTTTTTCACCTATTTCTTTATAGTTCATTGTGTGCTATAACTGGTTTTATAGTTCAAAAGTAAGTGAGCAGTTTGTAAATTAGAACCTTCCTTGAATATTAAATACAATGTCTACTATTACATAAATTGTTATAACTTCACTACTATAAAAGGTAGGCACTTCAAAATTGGTCTTTCACATGCATCACGCCAAAATAAGCTGGGCTTAAAAGGGGTTTAAAAATGGTCAGGTTACGCCTTTGACCAACAAAAAACATTTTAAAATTTAATGTATATTGTTCAAACAATTCAAAACATATTTTTTTAGATAAATAATTTAAGTACTATTTAAATTATATATTGCAAAATTAATTTCTCTTTTGATAGGTAATTATGAACATTTTAGTACAAAATATGTTAAAAATGTTTTTTTAAACAACATATCTAATGCTAAAGCTTTGGAAATAACATAAAAGTGTTTTCATGAAATTTTAAAAATTCACGTCTCTAATAGTATTTTAACAAATAAAAAATTAAATATTACACGGTTAATAAGGGATAACAAAAGGAGCGAAAATAATATTCATGAAAATCCTTTAACTAATGGTGTTATTGTAAATTTTGTTGTTATTTAACATAAATGATCACACCATAACTTTGGGGCATTTATTCAGATTATAGAGGTTCATTTTTTGTAAGATTCTACCGTAGCCTACTCAGATAAATGAAAGCAATACTTCTTGCATACTTAGTTAACCCCTTTAATGCCGACGTGCGCCGCGAGCGCACGTCAGAGTTTGTTCGAAAAATGCCGACGTGCGCCGTGAGCGCACGCCTCTCGGTCCCGCTAAAACTGCCGACGTGCGCTATGGGCGCACGTCAAGTTTTTATTATATTGTAATTTTATTTGTCGACCGAATGCTTTCAAACTTGACATAGGGATTGAAGACAATATGCCATATGGCAACAAAAAAATTATTACTCTACTGATCGTTGTCATGACGTAATAACAGCTGTTTATCTGACGTTTTTACCAATTTTGGATAATTACATGTTTTTTCAAAGATTTTTATATCTACTATGTTTTTGAATGTAAGTGTTTTAATTTTTGTATGTGTACTTACAATTATATGTAGACTAGTCTCTATATTTTAACCTGTTGAGGAGTATGCAATTTTGATCCCAATAGAGTACGGACGTCTTTGTACGTCTGGGCTCGGAAGAGGAAGGACGTCCTGTGACGTCCATTTTATTTCCGTACCAATTCTGCATTGCTACTCATTCTAGCGGCACTTTCTGGCAACATGTTTGTTATTGTTACTTAGTAGACACATTACAAACAACGCCTGGTGGATTTTTTTGTAACTAGCTTATGCAAATCAGCTGTGTAAGAACAACACTCAGCTGAGTATCGTTGGCGCAAAAATGTTTTGGCGGGAATATTGTCCCGCATTGTAATACATTGTGTTCATCTGGCTAGAGCTGTTTGGTTATTGTAGATGAGTCGTTTATTCCTAAACATTAATTGTACATTATGTAAATAGTTTTTTATTTAGAGTTTTTTTATTTTTTTATTACTCTTCAGTTGTTTGTGTGTCTATTATAAGTGAGCTTCTCAAGCAAATTGTACATTCTGTATATAATTAGGCCTATTATAGTTAGTTTTTATTTTCTATCACTGTGCTCTAAAATGGATGAATATATTGTTCGGAGTGAAGAAATACGGGGGGAACTGTACAATCTAAGTGATGACGATAACCAGGACAACAATAATGAGGTTATTGAATCTGATATGGACTGGCATGGATCAGTCGGATGAAGACGAATCTACTATTGAACGTAACACCATTGCAAATACTACAGCGTCGTCCAATGTAAGTACAAATAATGTAACATATGATAGTTCAAATGAGGATGTTGCCATGGAAGTTGGTCAAAATTGTTTGAATAACATTTCGATTAATGAACTTTGTTCCAATTGTTCTTGGTACCATAAAGACAATTTCAATCCTAATCAGATTAACTTTGATCATTCTAAACCAGGGTTGCTTGTAACTGATGAAGTAAATGGTACTGAATGGAGGGAAATTGACATATTTCATGAAATTTTTGATTTCGATTTTGTAAGTCACATTGCTGAAGAAACCAATCGTTACTACTTAGAGTGTTGTAAAGGGGTTTTATCTGAACACTCTAAACTGAATAAGTGGAAAAACACTAATGCAGATGAGATGTATTCTTTTTTTGCTACCACCTTATTGATGTCCCACTGCAAGAAAAACAGTATAAAACAGTATTGGTCAACTGACATATTGATTGAGACTCCTATATTTGCTAAGCTATTTACTCAGGATAGATACTTATTGATAAGAAGATGTTTACATTTTGATAATAACTGCAACACTCAAGGTGGGGACAAACTGCACAAAATAAGAACTGTCATAAACACTCTAAGGAAAAAATTCAGTTCACTACTATACCCTTATCAAACTCTAGTAATCGATGAGAGTCTTATGTTGTGGAAAGAGAGACTCTCTTTCAAACAATATTTACCAAATAAACGTAAACGTTTCGGCATAAAAACATTTATTTTATGCGATTGTCATACAGGTATGATTCTTGATTTCATAGTGTATACTGGAAAAGGGACTGACATTGATGAAGACAATTCTGATGACAGTGGAGTATCTGCAAAAATTGTAAAAACACTTATGCGGCCATATCTAAACGTTGGTCATGTTCTGTACACCGACAACTGGTACTCTAGCCCTGTATTATTTTCGTGGCTGTTAGACCACAACACAGGTGCTTGTGGGACAGTAAATCCTATAAGAAAGAATTTACCTTGCCTTCCAAAAAAAATGAACGAGGGTAACGTTGTTGTAAGACACAATGACACCATGTTAGCTGTAAAGTGGTGCGACAAACGTCCAGTAACCATTTTATCAACAGTACACAAACACGAAATGATTTCAGTTGACACTAGATCTTATAAAAATAAACTGAAACCAAAGTGTATTGTAAGCTACAATGAAAACATGGGTGCAGTAGATATAAGTGACATGTTGATCTCATATAATGATTGCACAAGAAAAACCATAAAATGGTACTCAAAACTGTTTTTTTATTTATTAGATATTAGTGTTCTAAATTCGTTCTACATATTTAGACATAGAGCACGCCAGGGCAACCCCAACGCAAAAGTAAACTTTGCAGATTTTAGAATTAGACTTATACGGCAACTCCTAGATAGACACTCGGCAGCCAATTGCCAACCAGCTGTCGCGCGACAAGTGGGCGGGCCAACACGCCTATCAGGACGTCATTTCATGCAGCCGCTTCCAATGAGAGACGGTAATCAGAAAAGAAAGCAATGGAAGTGTTTCGTTTGCGCTCACACCGTAAAACGAGAAAGGAAAAGGAAAGACACAGCATACGAATGCAAACAGTGCCAAATTCCGCTTTGCGTGTTTCCTTGCTATGAAGACTATCATACTACTGACAATTTTTAAAAATAAAATAAAAGGTTTTAGGGCCTGGACTGTACAGAACTGTTATTGTATGGACATTATACAATAAGAGTGGGGAGAGCATGCAAACTGAGTGGGCACGTGTCGTACTGGCTCTGATGTTAAGTGTTAATTTATATGGGTTTTAGTGTTGTGATTTATACGAATTTTTGCATATGTAAACTATAAATAGTTATTAGTCGAACGGTTAAGTCACAAGTGTTATTAATCAGTAGTTAGCCCGTAAATTGTGTTACAAGTTGAATATTTCAAGTTACTGTGAGAAGTTGGAGCTGGTTCAAGGTCAAGGTCACGTGGTATCAAGGTACAGCTGGCACAACCATGGCACCGCCACCTGTCACGAGAAATACACGCAATAATAACAGCAGTGACGGTGATAATTTAACTATCGACCAAAAGCTCGATTTGTTATTGAACAATGTTTCTGATATAAAAAATGATAACAATCAGTTTAAAACGGATATATTAGAAATAAAGGATGAGTTAAAACAGTTCAAAGTGGATATAACGGAGTCTATTGATATGTGTTTTAAGAAAGTGGAGGATTGTAGTGCAACAGCCAATGAGAACAGAGTGAAGATAGATGCTAATGAAGCAGCTTTACAGAATTTGAATTCAGAAAATATTAATCTTAAAGCAAAGATTGAGGAACTACAGAAGGTATTACAATCATCCGAGCAATACTCCCGAAGCAACTGTTTGGAGATATATGGCGTACCAGAGACAAAAAAAGAAAATATCATGGAAGTCATCAAGAGGATTGCACGAGCAATACAATTTGAATTAAAAGATGATATGATAGACGCTGTCCATCGATTAGCCAAAAACCCTAACAACATTCAAGCTCCCAGAGGAATAATAATAAAGTTTTGCAGACGTATAGATATGGAGGAAATGCGGAAGAAAACGCGAGTAAAAAATGGATTCTTAGCTTCTGAGCTGGGGTACAACAGTGAGGAGACTGTATTTATAAACTTGTCAATGACGAAGGCGACGAGAATCCTGTGGAGTCACACCCGCACATTTAAGAAAGAGCATAACTACGCATACGCCTGGGTGACAAGTGCGGGGAAGATATTTCTACGCAAGAGTGAGGGGGCCCCAGCAATACACATCACTGAGAAGTCGGATCTCGATTCTCTCAAATGAACATGTTTACAGTTAAATTGCTATGTTGTACTGAAGCACGCTCCGAATGGTATGTTGTATGCACTTCTTATTTATTTCACTGCGTATTGTTGTTCTCTAGAATTAAGTTATTCATCTTGTGCATGTATAATTGTTATTTATATTTATTAATGCGCATCTGCATATCAACTTTATTATATAAGCATGGGTGAAGATATTAATGTATATTACCAAAATGTGAGGGGTTTGTGATCTAAAACAAATGATTTTCGTTTAAATCTACTAGAAAGTAATTATGAAATCGTCATACTAACGGAAACTTGGTTGAATTGTTCTATTCACAACTCCGAGTTGTTTACTGATGAGTATAATATATTTAGAAAAGATAGGAATCAGACTGTAACTGGTAAGAGTCGGGGAGGGGGTGTTTTAATTGCAATTAAAAACCATATTAAAGCCTGTAGATTATATAATCTTGAAACTGAGGAGGACAACATTTGGATTAAGTTAAATATTACTAACGGCCACTCTATTGTTGTCTGTGTGGCTTATTTTGTCCCCAACACACCTGTGCATGTATATAGAACTTTTTTTGATAAATTAGAATTATTTAAATTTAATCAAGAGCGCTTATTAATTGTAGGAGATTTTAATCTTCCTATAGCTGGAACAAACTTTGATTTATCTAAAGGAAACGATGTGTGTAAGCAGTTATTGTTTTTTACAAAACTATATAGGATTAATTTAAAGAACAATATCAGTAATCAGTATGGCAGAACATTAGATTTAATAATATCCGATATATCGGACATGAATGTAGTTGAGGAATCTAGTTCACTCGTAAATATTGATAAATATCACCCTGCACTTCTAATGTACTTCAAAAGGGGAGATAAGAGACATAGTTTCTGCCAAACAAATGTAAATAGTTCTAATCATACGTACAATTTTGCTATGGCTAATTTCCTTTCTCTATATAATGAGTTTAAGAATGTTGCATGGGATGACCTTGTTATATGTAATGATTTAAATGAAGCAGTTGCTTTATTTTATGACAAAATTTATAGGGCTCTAGATTCACACGTTCCTCGAAAATTAGGAAACAAATCAAAATATCCTATTTGGTTCTCTAGTAATTTAAAATTATTGATTAAACGCAAAGAAAGACTTAGAAGAAAATATAAAATTTATAAATTCCCTCATATTTTAGATCAATACAAAAATATGAGGAGTGAAGCAAAGCGTTTAATAAGAATTGAATTTGGTAATTATGTTAATACTGCGGAGAATGAAATACGCAAAAATCCTAAATCATTTTGGAGTATTATCAAAAGGTTAAGTGGCACTGATAACAGATTGACAACAATGATCTTGGATGATAAGGAGGTGGAAGGGGGACCTGCGATAGTGGAGGCACTGGCCCAGTATTTCTGTAAAGTTTATCAACCATGTAATCTGTCCATGGATGAAATGTGTTGTCGGGCGCTCCTTTCACCAGTTATGGATAATGTTACTACCTTGTTTTTTTCCGAAATAACTGAAACGGAGGTACTGAATGGAATTAAAAAATTAAAGTCAAAACGGTCTTTGGGCCCTGATGGCGTTCCACCCTATATTATAAAAGCTTGTGCTGACATTTTTGTTCTTCCTTTACATTATTTATTTAACCTTTCTATAAAGACTAATTGTTTTCCTGAATTATGGAAAACTACTAGAGTAGTCCCAATACCCAAGAAGGGAAGCAAAAGGGATATAAAAAATCATAGACCCATTGCAATATTATCGACACCGGCTAAGGTGTTTGAGTCTATTATCTACAACAGATTGTTTTCACATGTGAGAAGTTACGTCAGTAAAAATCAACATGGTTTCTTCCCTAAAAGGTCAATTAACTCAAATTTATTAAATTTTTCTCAATTTTGTGTTAAAGAAATGGACAAAGGAACTCAGGTTGATGTCATTTACACAGACTTTGAAAAAGCTTTTGACAAAGTAAATCACTCAACGTTACTGTCTAAACTGCACTTCTTTGGATTATCTGAAAATTGCATAAAATTCTTCTCCTCATATCTTTATAACAGAAAACAATTTGTAAGCTTATTAGGTTTTTCTTCTGAGAAATTTAGGGCAGATTCAGGAGCCCGCAAGGTTCAAATCTGGGACCTTTGCTTTTTATAATTTTTATTAATGACATTACTCAATGTGTTAAAAACAGTAAAATACTTCTTTACGCAGACGATTTAAAAATCTTTAAAAGTATTAATACAGTAAATGATTGTTTTTCATTACAGCAAGATTTAAATAACCTTTTTAATTGGAGTTTAGAAAATCTCAAATTTAACACACAAAAATGCACTTTTGTCACGTTTACTAAGAAGAAAGATAGAAATATTATTTGTTATGATTACACTCTAGGTGGTGAGTTTTTAAATAAGCAATCATCAATCAAGGATCTTGGCATCTTGTTTGATTCCAGTTTCAACTTCAGCGAGCACATAGTATCCATTTCCAAATCTGCATATTCGGTTTTAGGTTTTGTCAAAAGATCAGGGAATTTCTTAAAATCTTCAAATTCTTTAAAAATATTATATTTTTCGTTAGTAAGGTCACAACTTGAGTTCGGTTTTATTGTATGGTACCCTCAAGCAGGTTATCTAGCAAATATGATTGAGTCTGTGCAGAGGAAATTTTTAAGGTATCTATACTTCAAGACATTTGGTCACTACACTGACGTAATCCCTTACTCTGAACTGTTGAATATTTTTGAAATGGACAGCCTTTCAAAGAGGCGCAACATTGGTGCTTTGCTTTATCTCCATAAGCTGGTGAATGGGGCGTGCGACGACAGTGGCCTGCTGTCAGAATTGCGTTTTTCGGTTCCCCGACCTGGGTCCCGTTGTTGTTCACTGTTCTCTCCACATTTCTCAAGGACTAACCTGGGATATAGTTCTCCTGTTAACATTCTATCTAGACTGCACAATGTTCATTCTCTGCAGGTTGACATTTTTAAGGAATCTTTGAAGAGTTATAAAAATAATTTACTAAGTTTGGTTATTCCATAGCTATTGTTTCTTTTTCATTACTTATGTATATATGTGTGTATGTATGTATATGTATGTATATATGTATGTATGTGTGTATGTATGTATATGTATATTATTTATTTAACCTTACAATTTATACTTTATAGTAAATGCTGTTGTATTTAACTGTTTAATGTGTGCATTTCAATCCTTTTGTTGCCTAATTTATTACTGATTGAATAAAACTGTATTTATTTGCTCGTTTCATGATGACTGTTGCAATGTTATATTATACTGGTTGTTATAGATTTAAACTGATTGTTACATTTATATAGTTGTATTTATTTTTATATTTATATAGTTGTATGTATTATTATATTTATATAGTTGTATGTATTGTTATATTTATTGTTATATTTATATAGTTGTATGTATTGTTATATTTATATGGTTATATTTATTGTATATGGTTAAAATTCATGATGTTACACGTTAGTGTTATTACTTAGAATCACCGCCTGCAGTGCATGAACTATTGGACTCTTTTTGCATGTTGGATATGATTTATTATTAATATTCTTAATGCTACAGTGTAATTGGCAATTGTGCTGTATTGTAGCATTGTAAAAATAAAATAAATAAATAAATTATAACATGTTTTTAGTTATAAACTCTGAGTTGAAATAAATTAAAAATTCAGTTACTTAACTCAAAATTGATAATATGAATATTATTTTATTTTATTTAAAACATATGTAAAAAATAGTAATAAGCTATTAAATGTGTATTTATTAGTTTATTGTATCATAATAATTAAGTATCAAACAAATCTAGAAAAAAAATTTTTCTACTCCTCTACCGTCAACAGGGAGTCTTTGATAATACTCATTATGAAGCAAGGAGCAGGGACGTCTTAAGACGTCCTTACTCCTCAACAGGTTAATACTGTGGTTTAGTTTATACAAAAAGCAGTAATGTATGTTCAAACTTGAAAAAATAAAAAGAAAAAAAACATTTTGAAACTTTTTGTAATATATTTTTTTTTAATCTTGTAAATAACCCAAAATTATATTTTCTTTACTACAAACATATTATTACGAACAAAACAAGACCCCATTTGTTAATTTATAATAACAAATAAGAGAGCTATGAATGTTTTAACAAAATATGTCAAAATGGCCTAAAGTGGCCTGGCATTCTTCGCACACCCTTTATGAAAATGGGTTGGCATTTTTCGTAAGTACCCCAAAAAACTGTCTGGCACTAAAAGGGTTAAATACATACTATTCCTTGGAGAGATATATACTTGCTACTATTATAAAAACCATCCCTGTCAAGTTATAATCCATTTGAAAATACCTCTTGGAAAATGGGATGTCAGAATTCACAGCCAGCTTCATTTTGGCTCTTTCTAAACTGACAGCATTTCCAAAGTTATTTGTTTTCCCATTGACTTTTATTCTTTCTTGCAAGTACTTTTCCTGTAACAGAAATCCAAAGTTTACTTGATTAACTGGAGTTTCATTTAAAAATATTTTAACACATTCACTGCGTTGTTATAATTTCTTGGCCATTCATCCTGTGTGTCACGATATCTCAGGGTCTCGTTGCATATCATCAATTCAATGCGGGACGAGATCCCAAGATCTCGTTGAGCAAGAGAAGTTATATGCACAATATTACACGATCAATTGAAGAAGTGTCTGACATCATAAGTGCTATGCAGGTTGTGGATATAACGTATAAGCATGAGGCCTCGGGATCTCACGTCGCATATAAGGAAGTACTGTAATAAATTATACTCCAGCTAAGAAATTGAGGTTGTTGTAACTTTTAAATTCACAAAGAAAAATGATTCCATAGAGTTCAACTCTTGCAACAATGTGTTAATTACAACGAAAAATATCACAAATGCAAATAAGGAATTAAACACGAATTTCGTCACCATATGAATATAAGTGAACATGTTAATCACTTAATACGTCATTACTGATGAAATATTGTGTCCTTTATGCTGAAACTGTATGCATAATTTCTGGATACTATCTAATAATAATAAAGACTTAAAACTGAAAACAAATTCACTTCAAAAGTTACATAACCTTAAAATACAAATCAGTACCCAAAACAATCACATAAAACAATAAACCAGTAACTGGTTGTAATCAGCTGCTTTAGTTTATGACACATAAGTGTGTCATCCGCAAACGGTGCAAGGTCAAATTGACGCACAAGCACGTTTCCCGCAGTGAACATGTTCAGAGTCTGCTATGCAGAATCCATAGAATCAGTCTAGATATATTTTAGTGAGTTAAAAAATAATAAACTCTATTGTTGTATGATTTTATAGTCATTTTATCGTTAATTGGAAAAAGTTATAACTGGTACATATTTTGTTATAGATGTAGGAGCTTCACAACAGAAATAAAAACTACTGTTGGCACAGAAATTATGTGTACCTAAATTTAAAGGTTGTTTACTAAGAAACTAAAAAATAAAAAAAAAATAAAATATATAACTGACAAATCCAATCACTTGTGACAAAAACAGTTTTCCCTCACTTGATTGTTATGACATGCATTTTAAATTTAACTTTAAGTTTTAATAATTGTTATCCTAGTAGGAACAAAAAAATACCGGGATTCTAACCCATTGCGGACAAGAGACTCAGCATATGTGTCATCGCGAACAGCAGACCAGAGGCCTAAAGACGCATACACTGCAACATCATTTTTTGTTTAAAACAAACTACCTGTAATTTTTATTGATGCCAAATTTATTTATTTTTTATCTATTTACTCATAAGATGCCGATTGTCAAGATATGGGCGAATATGGATTTCGAATGAGTGTAGATGAGCGAATGTAGTCATTGTTACAAACTAAGGCAGACTATTCCTTAGAAAGTGTCATTAATTAATAGCCCAATGACAAATGAACGCCGGTGGTTATCAGCTGATCCTTCTCAAAATGTGTTACAACTCTGATTGTGATTGAACTGAGAACCTTTAGCACATGAAGCTGGGATTGAACCAACTACGCGACCGACCAATTTTTGTCGATTGATTGATATAATAACTATAATTAAGTACCTTTTTATTCATTTTTTATAATAATACATGACCGGTGTCGGCTCTTAGGCCATCTTCAGAATGTAAATAATATAAATAAATACAGTAGAACCCCGATTATTGGAACTAATCGGGACTGGGCTCGTTTCCAATAATGCATGTTTCCGATAATCCAAGGTTACTTAAGTTGCATCATATTATTATTGCAACAATATATTATTTATTTTAAAACTACATTACATGTTACAGGATCACTTAAATATAAAGGTTTTAAATCTTCTTCAATAACAATAAGGTACAGTTTGTTATGAAAAAAAGTTTGTTCCCTTTTTCCTAGCCTGCATAAACCATAAATGAAGGGCTTAATTCAGTTCCTAATGTTCTGGCGGCTTCATTGGCTTGTGAATTCGGCATTTTAGAGCAATATTCTTCCATGTTAAACTTATTTTTTACCCACACTGAAGAAATTCCTACTCCTGAATCAGCTGCTACTTAACTCAGTATTTCACCATTTTCTACCCTTCTAACAGCCTTGAATTTTGTTCAATGATTACAACCCCTCTTTTATGTTTAGCTGACAGTGTAAATTATATCAGTACAGTCTCTATTTAATATTTTTAAAAACTTTCCGAATAAAAAATACACCAACCAAACATAAAAATAACTACACTTTACACTAGACAACAACAAACATGTAACAACAAATTTAACAATGAACAGGTTGCGTAAATATCAGCATGACACTGGCACTTACAATCGGAAACTAAGAATAAAACCATACATTTAAAGGTTACTGACATTTCAAGGTACCTTCCCTCCCGACTTAAGGGTAGAGGAGTGGCCCATGACTTTTTGCATTTGTCTGACACAACACTTGTTTACAAAACAATGTTATCGTATTCTAGCCTAGTGGCGATTGCTGTGTATTACGTTATGTAGATGTAAGTTATTTTGTATTATTTAGTTTATATCATTGTTTTAAAAGAAAACAAACATAAGAAATAATACGTGAAATATTTTCTATTAAAATGTTTAAAAACAATCCATTTAAATTAATGTTTGTTTCTCCTCATGCTGTTTCTGATAAACCGGGTTCCCGATAATTAGGGTTCCGATAATCGGGGTTTTACAGTACATGAAATTGAAGATGATTTAATTAATATGCAGCCATAGACATAATATCACAGACTCTAGAAACCATCCCAACTGGAACAGCCCCATAGTGATTATGGGTGACATCAATGTTAACTGTCTGGAATTAAACAGATAAAACACAAAACTTCAAGAAACCCTAAAGTCTTATAACACCTCAAGACTTCAACTACCACCTACACGTGTCACCCCATATAGTGCCACTTCTATTGACATGGTCTGTTCTAACCAATTTCCTACTGCACCAGTAGTCACTATCCTAAACACATTTATCTCTGACCATACAGGGCAAATAGCCACATTACAAAGCCTCAAAACTAAAACACCTGACCAAATAACATTCAACAGACATCTCAGCGACAAGAACCTCTCACTTCTTAATAATTTACTGAAACAAGAAACATGGTGTGACGTACTAACCTCCAAATCAGCAGAGGAATCTTATAACAAGTTTCTGAATATTTTGACATACCACAATATTAATGAGGATGGAGGACATACTCCATCCTCAATCAAGATGTAGGACAGCAATCGACATAAGCAACATCAACATCACTATTGCAGTATATGTGTGGGCGGGTGGGTCATCACTATTGTACGTGTCTGGATGGGCGGGGTGGGTCATCACTATTGTACGTGTTTGGGTGGGCGGGCTGGTCATCACCACTGTAGAATTATGGGTGGGTGGGCGGGTCATGATTATTGTACGTGTATGGGTAAATATCATATTCAATAAAATTATGTAAAAATAATGAAAAATATTGTTCAAATTATATTGCATCTTGATTGAGGACATCCTCAATCAAGATGGAGGACAGCAATCGACCAATGCAAGAAAACCAATGGCGTATTTACCATATATCAAAGGAACAACAGACAAAATTGGAAGAATTTTAAAGAAGAATGACATCAAGACAATATTTAGGCCACCGAATAGACTACAAGATTTACTTCCACCTTATAAAGATAAGATACCTCTATCTACGCCTGGCGTCTATGAAATACCATGTGACTGCGGTTCAGCTTATATAGGAGAAACGAAGAGACAAGTATCAACAAGACTAAAGGAGCATATAAGACATACTAAGAACAAAGATGTCGATAAGTCAGCAGTAGCAGAACATAGTGCCCTTACTAAACATGGAATTTTATTTGACAAGACCAAAGTATTGGCCAACATCCCGTTTTATTATCCGAGAAGAGTTAGGGAAGCCATTGAAATATACAAAAGAGGGGATAATTTTAACAAAGAAGATAGCATGAAGTTGCCAAGAACATGGGGACCAGTTCTTAATAAGTTAAAAATATCATAGCTTACGCGGAAGTGCGTACGTGACCTCAGACTCGGGTCAGTTGGCCTACGTGACACATGACAGCTGCGCCATCGCTATATATTGGGCAGAGCGACTGCTGACCTTCAGTCTCAGCCTAACCACTGAGGATGCCACATCGTAGCATGGGCGAAACGTCTGGAACTGTATATATTGTAAATAGTCCTTTGATGCGGTTGACACCGGAAGAACTAGTTGTTAACATGACATCTGAGTTCATAAATAAGTCTGAAAATAAAAGCAAAGCCATATGGAGTGTTATTAATAAAGAATGTTGAAAAAACAACAACACCAATGAAACAATACAATTAAATCTAATGAAACACTAATATTGGCTCCCCTGAACGTAGCAACACACCTAAATGAATACTTTGTAAACATTGCCAACGAAACACTAGCACAAGCTGTCTACGATGGGAATCCTGTTACCCCAGATCACAGAACTTCAAGTAAATTACTCTCTTATTCTTTGGCCAACATCTCAAAAGGAAGTGAAGACGACTATAATAACAATGAAAAATCAGCTGGCTTTGATAACATCTCCACAAAATTATTAAAAACTTGCAGTGAGCCCCTATTAAACCCCCTAACTACTATAATCAACAACTCCTTTGCAGAAGGAATTTTTCCATCAAAACTAAAACTGGCGTCTATCCGAAATTAAAAAAAGGAGACCCAACCCAGGTCACTAACTACCGCCCAATCTCTCTACTTCCTCCAACTTCAAAAATCATAGAGAAAATTGTACTGTCTAGACTGTTAGATTTTTTAAAAAAACATAACCTGTTCTTTGTTAATCAACACGGCTTTATAGAAGCTAAATCAACTGCCCTGGTTAGAATTGTTGAGTATCTAATAAGAGCACTAGACAAGGGCGACACAACAACTGCTATCTTTCCAGACTTCACGAAAGCGTTTGATTGTCTTAGTCATGACAAACTCCTCGAAAAACTAGAAAGCCGAGGGATCACAGGAAAAACTGTAGATTGGTTTCGGAGCTACTTATCAGGGAGAACCCAGTCAGTAGGAATAAGAAGTGCAGACCAAGGAATGAAAAAAAACAACTACCTCCAGACCTTTGCCTGTTGACAGAGGTGTTCCGCAGGGATCAGTCCTGAGTCCTATCCTTTACATTATCTTTGTGAGTGACTTTCCTGACTACTTAGGAAGGTATTGCTCCAAGCTCATGTATGCGGATGACACAACGCTCCTGCTACAAAATAAACATCCTTCAACCTTGGAAATTGACACATACATTGGCATAAATATGACAATAGAATACTGTCAAGCAAATGACCTGGTATTTAACCAAACAAAGACTCAGCAACTAATAATGGGAAGGAAGAAAGAAGAAGTGCTGGAATTACCAGACGCAGACACTGAAAGAATGGACAACATAAAGTACCTTGAAGTATTAATTGACGAATCTATTTCTTGGAGTGACCATATCGACCAACTATGCGAGAAACTTAGCACAGTTTTATATGTCTTAAGGCGCTTAAAACAAGTTGCTAGCCCAGAAATAGTAAAATATGCATTCTATGCTCTCCTCGAGAGTCACCTGAGGTACGCAATAACTGTCTGAGGCAACTCCTCTAAATCTAACACTCAAAGGGTATTAGTGCTTCAAAAAAAAGCAATCCGTATACTGACGAGAACAGGACCTCTAGAATCTTTCTAGAAGTTATTTTCTAACAAGTTTGTAGTTCTAAAAACATAAAAATACTGTAATAACTGTTGTAAGCAGTATGTATTTTTAATTGTTTTTTAACTAAATGGTGCATTAAAAAATAAATATATAATCTAAATACACTTGTTTATGATCTTTATGTTGTTTTATTCAAATTTTTAACAATTTGAAAATATAAATTCACTGTCTAGTGCACAAGAAATATAGAATAACCCACTATGGGTTAATAAGTTTGTTTTTGCAAAGTTAAAATACTGAAATCCATAAAACTTATAGAAAACATTCCTGTCAACCAAATTTTAAAATATAAATTTAGTAAATTAAAAGTGATTTTAGTAATAAAAGTGTTAAAGTTGATGCTCAGTGAAGAAAACTAGTTATAATTCCAGCAAATTTTTTTCTTTTGTACTAGGATAAAAATGACTACAACTAAAATGTTAAAATGTTAAAAAATAAAATGTTGAAATGCACATGTAATTATGTACAATTATAAAGGAAGAAAAACAATGGTGTGATTGGATTTGTTATAGACTTTTTAGTTTCCAAGTGAACAACCTTTAAACTAAGATATATATAATTTGTGCGCCAAGAGTAACTGAAATGTTGAAAATCTTCAAAATTGCTATGACAGTTGATATTAAAAATATAAATACTAATGAAATACAAATAACACCAGCTTATTATTATTATATAAATAAATATATATAAAGATATATATAAAGCCCAAACACGTAGTGGTATTGATCCACCCGCTCACCCATACACGTAAAGTGGTATTGACCCACCCATACACGTACAGTGGTATTTGTATAAGCCTTTGTGTATAATCAATTATTTATAACAGTATTTCAGTATAATGAAAGAAAAGGAAAGCAGCATATGTATACAGCATATGAAAACTTGGTAAACTGTAGATAGAGAAACAATCACATCACCAAGAATTGGATAGTGAAATATTCCGGGGCCACTGGCCCCTTCTTCAGTCAGGTTTGGTGCCCCAAATTTAACTTATAACAGTATTTGTAGTGTAACTTAATAACAAAGCATGTGCTGACTGATTCAGAACGACAGATGGCTTATACGAAATGAACAACAGCTGCCTAGCAGACTGCAGTGAGACAAAAGTCAGGTGCTGGTCACCTTCAACACATGCGCAAGATCGCATCAACCCTAGCCTAGAGATACACTCAATACGCCAGTCTAGAGATGCCTATTCATCTAGTCCATTCGTTCTTCCAGTATAGCTGTCTGCGCAATCCCCTTTCTTGCGTCATAAAGAAACTAACTATCACTACTGTTTGAATCACGCACTTTAGGTTACAACTAACTGAAGACTCAGTAATCATATGATTTTTAACTTCCCAGCTCTGTTGTTAACTTTGAACTAAACTAGTTCAAATCACAATAAATGCACAACTAGTTCACTCCTTCACTAGCTAATTATTTTATTTGACTCAGACGTTCGTGAACTTCCCATACCTCCCCTCCTGCTTTCCAATTATGATCAGAGGTCTAGGTACATCGTGTTTTAGTATAACTTCAATTACGTTATCATTGATTGATAATGATCCCCTTTGGTGTGTTGTTTGTATTACCTGCTTGGAGAAAATACTACTTAAAAATCTTAAAACACATTTAAGATATCATCCAGGACGTTCTGTAATGTACAGGTCTGCAACCAACAGAAATATATTGGTGTTAATTCAGTCCAACCATTTCTGCTGGTCAAGCACGTTGACGAAATTCGGTCAGGTTGGGCAATTAAGAACTAAAAAATATAACTGACATTTGCATTTGTCATCTATTAATTAGTGGCCATCGTTTTCATTTTGGTAAAATAAACTTGAATTAAACATAAACAGAGTTTGTTTCCCTTATATTAATTTACTTTATTTTTACATTAAAAAACTCAGAAATATAATTTACATAATTGTGGATAAAAACAGTAAGTTTAAACACGTCAATCTTGGAACAAATATAGACAATATATATTATCTAATGATTTAATCATAATACTGTGAACGAAGGATATTAATCAAACAAAATAGTTCATATTTTGACAAAGAACTAGATTAATACTTGGGTGATTAAATACAAATTCCAAATAAAATCTATTATTCAATTATAGAGAATCGCTTGCTGGCAATGAGTGATCTCAACTACCTTTGTCGTTTTCAGTTATTTGCTCACAACAACCTGACTTATCACGTTAAGTAACAGCACCTGCAGTCCTCCCATTTTAGAAACATATTATTTTACTATTTACAAGGGAAAATTTATTTTAAGCAATTCCTTTTAATTTGACTACGATTTTAGGAAACAAAGGTGTTAGCTCCACACAATTTGTTTACTCTACAAATATTAAATATAAAACCTTTTAAAATATTTCAATTTATGACATTGCATTTTAGTTTTACTATTTCTGGAAAAATCTTTAGGCTACATTCTATTGTTCTGAAATAGCCACAATTATAATTGTTTTTGTTCAGTTAACATTTTACGCTATTGTTAACATAATAAAGTTTTTGTGCTATTTTTTTATACACCATTGCAGAAAGATTTACAGTATTCTGCTATGGGGCAGAAACTAAGATAAACATTTTCTTATAAGAAATGTGAAAATATACAAAACATTACACTAAGCAATACACAAACAACTCTTTATTTTATTTAAACAAATATGAAAATATTTTGAAAATATACTTACAAAGTTTGCTACATCCATAATATTGTCCTCATATGGATGGGTGCAGTCAATTGTGAATTTCAGTGAGACTTTTTTCTTTTTCTGACCCTTTCCACGAATACTTTGTTTTTTCATTCCTTGAGGAGGTTTTTTTACTGCATGAAGTGCTGGCTTTTTTTGTGCTGCTGGCTTTTTCACTGGAACAGCAGCTTTAGCAGCTGGTTTAGCAGGAGCAGCAGCTGCTGCTGGTTTGGCTGGTGCTGCTGCCTTAGCTGGAGGTGCAGCTGCTGCTTTGGCTGGTGGTGTTGCCTTTGCAGATGCTGTCTTACCAGCTGAAGCTGGGGTGGATGTCGCTTGTTTCTTTTGTGGAGCTGGTGCAGCAGCTGTTGCTGGTCTCTTAGCACTAGATGCAGGAGTAGCTTTTTTAGCAGCTGCTGCAGGCGCAGCTGTAGTGGGTTTCTTTGCTGAAGCTGTTGTTGCAGCTGGAGTTGTTTTTTTAGTTGGGGCTGCAGCAGGCTTTGCTGAAGTTGCACTGGCAGTTTTAGCAGCTCCTGAGGCTGGCGTCGTAGCCTTTTTGCCAGTGGCAGAAGCAGCTGGCTTCTTTTTTTCCGCAGCCTGTTGAGGAAACAATTAAGATATTAATAGACATAGCATTATTACATAAACATACTTTAATTTAACTGCTACTAAATAAACAAACTGTCCAACAAGATTAAAATAGTTTTCTTCTAAATATGAACAAGCTACAGTCCCCAGACCACTTTTCATTTATTCATCAATTGTTACTCATATATACTGGTATTTTGAAAAACTGATGACTGTGCTTCTCGTAGCTTACCAATCTATGACATATATGTTCACCGGGTAAAGAAATTGTGATGTGATTCGCATAGTACATTACGAATCTGTATGTCTTGTTTCCTGGATTTATAAGGTAAAAATACATTAATATTGTATCTTGTTTATGTCACTAAGCAATAAAAGATCTTTCTGTAATTATTTATCTTTTTCATCTAAGAATACATTAAGTCAAATAACTGAATTAAGATTTAAGGAAAGAATTCCATGTTATGCTACCACACTAATTTAAAGTAGCAATACTAGACCTTGTAAGCTCGTAACATGTTGAGTCAATACAACAAAAACCTTGAAAATATAGGATTTTTTTAAATTAATAAATACAAGTTTTTGTTAGTATAACAATCTTATAATGAACTGTGTTTTCTATTTCTGATTTTGTGTAGGTTAAGTAATTTCAGCATAATTTTAGTACGACTTAACAATGGTAGTCTAAATTTCTTTATACTTATTTCAATTTAGGTATTTATGATTTTTGCCATATGCATTATATGACAAAAGGAAGTATTAAATGCTTGATTTTTACATGTTCTTTGTCAACATTTTTATTCTAAACTTGGCAAGACAAAAAATCTATCAGTCATACCCCATATGAAGTAAAGTGACAACTATACAAAAAAACAATTAAAATATAAAAGCAAGAGAGTTAAGATAGACTATTATTTATTATTCTTTGTGAACTACTGTTCCTACTTGTACAGTAAGTATTCTTGGTTAGTAAGGTATTTAGACTATAAAAATCCTTTATTCTACAATATAACAAATATGAAATTTGTATAAAAAATATGAAATTTGTATAACAAATATGAAATTTGTATAACAAATGTACAGAAAAGCTTGTAAAATTGAAAAAAAGCAAAAGATTGCATATTTTTAGTATTTTCCTTCATCACTATTCACAATTCATTTACACAATTCTAAAAATTATTATTGTAACTCTGACTCTATTACAAAAAGAAATAATTCATTAATCTTTGTCAATAAAACAACACTTAATGTAAAATATACCATTTTAAAATATTTATATAATTACCATAAATTATTCAAATGTTGATAATTTTTCTCTTAACGTTTTTTAGCCAACTACTAGCCAAAAAAAAAAACTGTCCACTTCTTGAGAGATCTGCAGTATTATTCAATTATAAAATAATAAATAACTCTTTTTAGGATGTGAAGGATGCAATATTAGGTTCATTTAAAACAATAGAATACAAGATATTTTTTAAAGATTTTAAAGTTAGTAATATATTCTCCCCCTCCCATTATAAATGAAAAAAAATGTAAAAAATTACTATCATAAATCATAGTACTGTATGTATGAAAATGGATAGCAAAAATTGGAGGGGGTTAGGTATTTTTAAGGTAACAACAGGGGGGGAGGGGGTCTGAAAAGCCCAATTTTAGCGTTACATAATTTAGGAACAGCTCCACAGTACTGTACTAAAAAAATAACATCAGTGTGAGTCCGGCTGCATCTACTAATTCATCTACTACTGTCCACTTCAAACTCAGTTGTTCCCGATTGTAAAATATGCAGCATGGAGCAAGATTTAAATTGACTTTTAATAAATTTCATGGAAGAAAAAATACACTTCGTAAATACAAGTACTGTCAAACGTTGGAATCAATTTTAACCCAAATTGCCTCAAGTTTGGGTATTATTCACCTGAAAGCAGTTTAAAAACTGTGATCCTTTTTCTAGCCTCGCCTCTAAAGGAGTATGGCCATTCCAGAACATACATTTTTAGAGTTAAGGAGTAGTCTATAGAACTCAAAAATGACCTAAGGGAGTAAGAAACAAAAATTGAAATGTCTTCTAAATAATTAGATTTTATTTATTTTATATAAAAATGATGATTTGAAACTGAATAAGTCTTTGAAGTGACTTAAAAAAAAAAAATTTAAATTTCACTTTTATATGAAAATTCTCAAAACATGGATAGTTGCATAGTTCTACATTATATTCAACACATTAAAAAGTAATGTATTTCCTCTTTTTAGTCTTTAAAGTTGAATTTAGCACATATGTAGCATTTCCTTTGCACTTTACTCTTTTGTCCGGCTGGGGTTGGTGTGGGGTGAGGTAAATTACAATCAGTCAGGCGCAGTGGTTGTTTGGCACTGGCATTTGGTCCCAGCAGTCGTTCAACTGCTACTCTCTCCTCTGATGAATGGTGGGTTTCGAAACTCTGCCAGATTAGATTGATTCTAAAGTCAAGAAGTGATATTCTCAAGTTGTTGTGCAACTTGAACAAATATCTACAATATAGAAAAATAATTTCCTATACAATCATCTCGTTTTTATTGTAAACTCGTTGAAAGAGATCATCATGTTTGACTTATCGACAGCTGCCATATATTTATTGTACTCGATTACAGCTTTGGGTTTTTTTTCCCTTGTTTGGTTACATGTAGCAGTGTATGGTCATGGACAGTGCTTAGCATTGTTACTTCACATCTGTCACACCATCTTACAGTAATCTTTTTGTCATTCGTTCTTACTCCCACTTCATTTTTTTTCTTTTCGTTTTCTTAGGAAGACATGGCATGTTTATTTTTCTATTCATTCTCACGGTATCACATGCCCCTGTTTGTTTTGCATGCAATTGCTCAAACAACTGCAGACTGGAGTACCAGTTGTCGACATAAAGGATGTTATTTTTCTTTAAGTATGGTACATAACAACGTAGAAACTACCTTAGCTGAAATGTTGGCATTATTATCTCAGGTATCATACTGAGTACCTTTCTCATATAGACAAGAAGGTCCAATGACTAAGTCTGTTTGCAGTTGCACAACACGAAAATCTTTATGCCTTAACGGCATTGTTTAGACGATATAAACTGGTAAAATGCCAGCTTACTTTTCCATAATATAAGACTTTTGTCAATTACAAGGTTTTGGCCTGGATAGAAACTTGCGTCTTACTGTCTCAATTACTGTTCGGATCTTGTAAAGTTTGTCTCCACTACTTAGTTATAACACCACAAGTGAGTTATAATCAATATCTAACATACGGAAAATTAAAAGAAATGTATCTTGTATAAATATTTTTTTTAAACAGGGGTTTGTAATAATGGATCTTCAGTCCAGTATTGTTTTAGACTATTCTTTTTGCAATGTGGCATTAGTAATATTACTCCAAACAAACAATATATTTCATCTGGATTAGTGTTAGTTCAACGGTTCAATTTGGAAAATTCAGGCATGTTGCCATTTTCATTCACTAATTGCTGATAGTATTTATTTGTCTCACAAGATAAATGAGACAGCAAATCCCAATCAAAAAGGTAATTTTTCTATTTTCTATCTCAGCTGACGCAAGATATATGCTAAGCTGACAACGGCAATATTAAAATCATAAAATTCATTCTACAT
Source organism: Stictocephala bisonia (assembly GCA_035578905.1). Taxonomy (NCBI): domain Eukaryota; kingdom Metazoa; phylum Arthropoda; class Insecta; order Hemiptera; family Membracidae; genus Stictocephala; species Stictocephala bisonia. The sequence goes on along the minus strand of JAQJVL010004330.1, from coordinate 3,128 downwards.
CTCATTCTACAAGTTAACAATTCCCTACTTATTATATTATATATTCAATGTATATAAGACTAAACGCTACATTATATTTATTTCTGTATTAGGGCGTTCTGAAATGGCCATTCTCAATTACTACTGTGGAACGGCCAAACTCATTTTGTAGGTTGAGTTTTTTTTACCTACATTTATATATTACTACCTAAAGGGTTAATAGGAGCTATGACTAGCCACCAAAATCAAATTCGCACGTATTCTTGCCTGAATGACGGACAGCTGCCCGTCATTGAGGCCAGGCACCCGAATTTAATGCAAATTACGAGTTTTGGTAATTCTCTACAAATATTTAGTTAACTTCAATTCTTTTCATATTTTACTATTCGATGATATGGTAGTTCTCACTTAGTTAGAAAAATAAAAATCAAGTATCGGAAGTCTGTCGTTCCGACACTTTTCCGATCTAAGTTGCAAAGCGATAAAAAGGTTCAAAGTCCACATGCTATCACTGAAATTTCAGAGACATCACACTGCGGCAGTTATGGTTAGGTTATTATATTGTAGAATGAACCTGCAATAACGTATTTTCACTGTCGCAAATTACTTTTCAGTTAGCAGAATTTGTAAAAACATCTTCTACAATAGGCTATGATAACCTAACTTAAACGTAACTGCTGCGGCGAGATGTATATGGGTGGCCTCGGTGTATACCAATGATACTATCTCTATGTTTCAAACACCTAATTTTTACTAAATATTGGAATTTAGCATCCCAAAAATATATTATCCAAGTATGAAAAGATTTGAGGTTGACTAAGTAATAGTAGAGAATTACCCAAGATTTTGTTGAGTATATGGACACTTAGAAAAGTTATGTTATGTTTGGTTAGGTGAGCATAAAGTGTATTGTTCGGGCCAAAAAAGTGATTTGATTGAAAAGCCAATTATATAATCATGTTCAAAACAAACAGTTCTACAGTAGCCTAAAATATAAAAAAATTTTTGAACATTCCAATTTCTAAAGAATTGGTTTTTTTCTCTACAAAAAACGTTATTCAATTTTTCTGTACTAAACTAGTTTTCTGTAGCTAAATCAACCTCTTCAAGAACTAAAAACTCATAACCTCCTCAAGAGTTATAAACTCATATTTCAATGCTTTTTCAACAAGAATTGTACTTTCAGAAGCGTATACAAAGTGCATAATTACCATGGACCTTTTTGAGAAAAAATAACAATCATCCAACTAAGCCTACCTACTTCTTACTAGGCACTATAATTAATCATTTCAGAATTTGATCATATTCTTTGAAATTTATAGAATTTAATTTACTAAACCTGTGTTCCGCCACTATTTTACTAATATGTGTCGTCTATTAAAGATTAGAAAGAAGGAAAATAATCTTTATTCAAACAGCCAAACAAGCAGCATATTACTATATTACATTTGGTCAAAATCAATTATTGGCTATTTGAAAAATAATAATACTGACAGATAGTTTTATTAACCCTTTTAACGCCGACGATCGCTATATCGATCGTCGGCACTTGTGCGAAAATCGCCGACGATCGATATAACGATCGTTCATAGTCGCGCTAAAACTGCTAACGATCGCTATATCGATCGTTCATTTTTATTTTTTTTTCATGTCTTTAATATTAATCAAAGTCAATGAAATTTGGCACACTCTTTCTATAGTATATAAGGAACATAAAGAAAAATATTTTAACCTCTTTGGATTTTTTCTATGCATTATACTCTATCTATGGAACCAAAGTTGTTTTTGTTTACTTTTGTTAGATGACCCAGTTCATCCATTCAGTGTGTTTGTGGTTTGTTTACAAATTGTATGTAGACCCTGTAAATATAAAAAAGTGGGCTTATTTTATTAGTTTAGTAATATTAGACTGTTGTATAAGTTTTTAGTGCAATTTAATACTTTTTATGAACTTCAAATGAAAAATTGTGTTACCATGGTAACATGTGATTTTCTCAAAATGTAAATATCTGGAAAATGCAACATAACATCTGTATATGTCAAGGTAAATTCTTCAAATGTTTATTAGTTTAGTAATATTAGACTGTTGTATAAGTTTTTAGTGCAATTTAATACTTTTTATGAACTTCAAATGAAAAATTGTGTTACCATGGCATAACATGTGATTTTTCTCAAAATGTAAATATCTGGAAAATGCAACACAACATCTGTATATATCAAGGTAAATTCTTCAAATTTTGTGTATGTGCTAACAATTAAATGTTTTATATGATAAAATACTAACATATGTGGTGGTTTGATATTTATGGTATGTTATGATACTACAAAGTACAACAATTTTTAAAAATAAAAAAAGTAAATTTATATTTGTTTGTTAACAAAACCAAAAAATGGCCAACAATTAAAACTTTTATTTTTATGTTATAGTACAACTCAATACCAACAAAACAAGACTAATTTCATTAATTTATGACAATTAATGAATTTACTGTGAATTTTTAAGCAAGACTCTGCATTTTAGTCAAAATTGGCTTGGCGTTTTTCGCACATCTACTGAAAATTAGCTTGGCGTTTTTCGCACCACCATGAAAAATTAGGCTGGCGTTAAAAGGGTTAATAGCTTTTGTTTTTAGGAAATAGGGGAGTTATTTTGAGAATTCCCCAAAGCTATAGTGACAACCCTGCACCAACAACTCATCAATCTGTTTTTCAAACCTCTGCACGCTACTCTCGGCCTTAGAGAATCCGGTAGCAAATTGTTAAGTCTGGAAATATTACATACCAACTGTCTTTCGTTAACCAAATATATACAAATTGGGATTATGACACACAAAGGAATTTCTAAAGTAGGGTAACCTATCTTATTGTAAAGAAAAACGAAACTAGCCTATCTTAGTTTATCCAAGTCCATCCATAATATTACGGGTGACTCGGAGATATAAGTAACTGAATAACTTATTGTGGATACTAAAGAATTCAGTCAGAGAAGTATTGAAAACACCAATATTAAATTAAATATTCTATATGTAAAATGTGGCAAGACTTCTGCTACAAGATGGATATTACCATTGACAGTTGTCAGGAATTTAAATGTGCAATAATGCACTTCAAAATACTGTGGCAAAATGTATGGTTTAATTAAAAAATTA